>LOND01000372.1:35083-58292 GCA_014220965.1 Paragonimus kellicotti
AGTTATGCATTCCTTAAACATCTCTCCATCCGTTTGTGTTCCGCAGTCTGTGCCAGTCTACTTTGTAACGTCGTGAAGTGCAACTTCCACACTTCTGTAAAGCAGTGTCATACAAGCTCGCTGGCGGTTAGCAATTAGACGTACATTCCGTTTCACAAATTGATTGTTCCATGCACTCTGTTAGCACAGGATAGCAGGCTTAATGCCGGTATGTTCATCAATAAGAGTTCGATTAACAGGGACGCTGCGTAAACTGGAATTATCTCTCAGTCAATCAAATGACAGACAATGCAATTTCGTTGCTGTGGCCACCGCAACCCGCCGAAAAGAACGTCGAGTACGACAACCACCTCAGCCTTCTCCATAGACACGTAAGAATAAGAAAAAAAATCTTCGTACCAACCTCAGGCGGATCCTTTCAGGTACGTTTTAGTGATCTTAAAACTAATTTACGGCTTAGAGCATATAACAGGCTTTATGAAAACGGGGATAGCGGTTGCTTGCTTACCGGTTTCGCTCAGTCTGTCCAGACAAAGGACAGTTGTTGCCCACTGGGTTTCCGTGGCAGCTGTGACCGTCGATTGTTTAGGACGCTTTAGTATGGCGTTTTTTCACTGTCCCAACTCTGTTACCCGGTTTGTCTGATCACGCATTCCTCTCGGGAGCAGTTTATCACTGCTGTGTACGAAATCGCAATCGTCATGTTGAGTGATAGTTACCAGCTCAAGTTTTATTTGGAAGTGTTGTCGTGGTTGTGTGGCAGTTAAGCATCAGTGTGAACCACTGATGTATTGCTGTCTATGATGATGATGATGATGATGTTTGGGGCAAAAGAGGTTAGTGAATCAAGCGATGAAAGCTGTTAGTGTGCCTTTCCATGTTTGCCACCTCAATGTCAGTGAACTGAATTCCCTGTTTGGGGTCGTTTGTCGTTTACGAGCTGCAGTATTTTTGATCCTCACTATTCATGCCAGAGCTCTAGTAGGCTTCTGTCAATCTCACCTCTTGTTTATACAATTGTTCAGAATTTTTCTGTGCTTATTTGCGCTTATACTTTTTTGTCCCTCGATTGTGATTATTTAACGTCAGTCTGAACTTTTGATGTCCAACTATCCTAGATGATAATTCCTGTCCATAGTCGATAAAGAACAGTTTTCGTGGATCCGCTTCATTTGCTTTGTAATTTCATGCACTATGGGCTAAGTTGGTCCTTTCTCTTGTTCTCACTCCAGAGCAACAAACAACTATAACGGCTGCCGTTCGGGTTCGACCTTTCACCCCCAGGTGACTATCTACATTAGTTTTTTCAATGTACATTATTATTAAGAGAACTTGAGGAGAAAAATGAGTTGCCCATTGTGCAAATGCCTAAACCTGGCGTCGTTCGTCTGTTACCTAAACGTCAGCCTGACTTGCCCGCTCGTGAGTTTATTTTCGACCACACCTTTTGGTCGTTTGATAAACAACCAACGACCTTGGGAGACTGTTCCATGATGCATAAGCCGGATTTCCCAAATTACGCTGATCAAGCCACGGTTTATAAAGCGATTGGCGTTCCAATCCTGCAACGTGCTTTGGAGGGTTATAATGCCTGTTTGTTTGCCTACGGAATGACATCCTCTGGAAAGACATACAGGTGAGTTATACACCTCTTTGGTAAATTTCTGTTATTAATCTCCATCTTTTGGCAATTTATGTACTGAGTTGGCATTCATTACACTACCCTGTTTATACTCAGAGCTGTGAGCGCTATTCCTACACGGTTTTATTCTGTTCCATCATAGTCATCAATCAACGTTTATTTCGATTACGTTGCGATCGAGTAATTAGGTGTGGAATCAAGGTCTTAAGCAATGGTTTGTTCTTTTATTGCTACTGTTATTCCCCCGTGAAAGTGCAAAATATAATAATTAGTAGGTCTACCTTCTGTCTTGCTATTTGTCCCGTAGTTCAAAATCAAAAGTGACCGTTTTGCTTTCATTTCCATACCTACCTCCACTCGGTTAACTTTTTCGTTTATTGTTTCAAAGGCAAGAATTGCACCCATTATTCATTTTGACTAATATCTGTTTGTACCCATGTAATGGAATGCGTGGATCTTTGTGACAATTTTCTCCTACTGTGCGCATCTTGCACCACCGCAATGAAATGAGTTTCATACGCTGGTTTACGGCAGGGTTGTCATTCACCGAGGCGTTAATAAGAGATTAGCAGTCACGCTTCAAACCTCATTTGGCAAATGATGCCACTTTTGGTGACGTCGAAACTTGAGCTTTTCTATATACGAACATGCGTATTCTGCATATCCGTGTCTACTCTGTTGTATGTTTGAGGAACCTGATTTATTCTAGCTGCAGGTGTTCGTCAGTTATACGTCCTTAAGAGTTGCTGCGTGCACATGATTGCTGGTGTATGGGGAATCACTATGAGATTAAAAAGTTTGCCAGACACGCAACAATCAAGATGGTAATCTGAACGCTGCTGTGCGTAGCGCCCTCTCTTGTCGTCGACTTGGCTGACTTGACAGCGTACTTATGTCACTGTGCAAGTTAAGACGCACGCGGACCACGGGGACAGTTGAATGAGGTCAAACAATAATTTTGCATTGAGACACGAAGCAAGTAACTGAGACTTGTATCTATTCACCCAACCCGTCTATTCTTTCGGGAACCCTGGACGCCTGAACATCTAAGATTAGAGATATCTAATGCACGGGTAACTAGGTGGGCTAAACCAACGTCACTGGGCTGTAGGTTTTGGAAACAGCCTTCTACGTCAGCGTTAATTGCAGAGCAAGTGTTTTCCCCCAGTAAATAAGTGGTCGCGAAAATGGGCGGTGTTATCACCAGGATTTGACGGGTTAACGGTTGGCTTCCAGTTCTTTGTAAATTGTCAAAATAAGCTGTTTAAGGGTATTGCGACATGATACATTAACCTGCCACAAAGGAGATTCAATAACTCCAAATGGAATCCATGATCTTCCGGACAGCTTGCTGTTCGTGTGCCTCGGATTCCGCCGAACCATGGACAAAACCGAGAAATTCGTACGAATCATCGTGTCGACAATCGATTTCAACGAGTGCAAGCAATGTAGCAGTTACTTTGAACGGTCTGACCTCATTAGATGGGCGTGCACCCCAGTCTGATCAGCGACCCACGGCGAATAGAGGTAGATGTCGCAAGTCCTGTTGGTCGTGATCTACCTGGCTGGGAAGATCTACTACACCAGATCCGCCTTCCTCGGTGAATTTTCGATTTGTTCTTTTTCCGTCGCAACCTTATGCGTACGTATGGGGTGTTCTGGATGAAAGGATTCCATCTGAAAGGCATGTGAATTGAAACAGCGGCTCTTTATTAACTGCAAACCCCATGCTCCATCCTGCCGGGCTAAGTTTCTTTTAAACCAAAGTGGGTGAAGCCCCTCAAGTCAACCCCGTTTTTTGGCCTGAGTAACCAGATAATGTCCGCCCCACAACTATGAACTTGCGGACTTATATTAATTATGACTTTTGTCTAATTATTACTGTAACTCTGACCGAACCGTCATTGGCCGTCTTCGTTCCCATGTTGCATTGTATCACTCCAAAACAACTTGTCAAACTTTCCATCCGTTTTACGAATGCTCCTCTGCTTGGTGGTTCCCCAGTCGTGTTTTCGTGACACATACGAAATACCTGCCGCTTGCTACAGCGTCGGATTTCAGAGCCATAATGACACCGCATCAAGCACTAAGTTGATACCTTTGCCTGACCGATACGAACCTTTATTGATCCTACGTACTCCATTTCATCATCATCATCATCATCATCATCATCATAGCAGCCATGAGCCTGACCAAAAGGTACTGTGGTCTCGGGCTGCCGCTCACCTCAACAGCGTATTTTAGAGACAATCGTCATCGTTATCTAATGTTTTATTGAGACAGCCTCAGGATTATAGCGCGGCCCCTCACCTCCAGTCTTGGTTTGTTGCCTCATCACGCATGTCCAATGGGCGCTTGTCTGGAGACCTTGCAGCCCAAACCACTGGTAAGTCTATTCATAGCCTAAAACGACACTGGGGACGCTGGATTGGGTACTTCCAGCAGCAGTTTACTTGGTCCCTTGACCGCTCACGCATTTGGGAACTCCCTGCGTTCATTGGTCTGTTAGCTTCTCCTCGCTGCTTGTAACCATTGTTCTTAAGCTAATGATAACGCGTAAAGAACGTATTCTCAAGGAGCAAGCTGGGTTTAGTCTTGGCCGTGGTTGTACTGATCACACTCTCCCACTCCGTCAGATGCTTATACTCCGCCGTCCTTGTAGAAAGCCGACAATTGTCCTCTTCTTAGACGTCAGAGAGATCATTTGTTCAGTTGACAGGATTGCACTCTGGTTCTGTCTATCGAGGAAAAGTGTATCCGCGACGTAAGTGAATATGCTAAATGCAATTTACTGTCAGACTTCGGGCCAGGTTAGGGCCTATGTAGCTTATTGTCGACCTTCAGCATCTCAAGTGGGTTGCTGTAGGCTTGTTTAGCCTCCCTTATCCGACTCAACTTTGCAGTAGATGAAACGTTTTAATGCGCTCCGACGGACTGCCACTATAATGATGTAAAACTACTTCCAGACATTTGACACCAAGTTCCGGAGCGTGCGAACTGCATTGTTACAGTCTGCGAATTCATGGGGAGCCCAGAACACCGTAGACAGATTGTATGTTTCACTTTATCAGTTTTACATAGCCTTTGCATTTTTAAGGACAGGGTTTCCGTAAGGCTTTCTGGACTTCAACTGTCCTCACCCTTGATGATGAACCATTGAAGGTGGATAAGAAGTTCGTGTACCTTGAGAGCCGTCTCAGCACTAATGGAATGTCTGATGGAATCACACATCGTGTGGTTAATGCAAGGATGGCGTTTGCCAGCTTACGCCATCTGTAATGTCGGCATAGTTTCAGTCCTCTTGTAAGATACCGAGTATACAACGTTATCTTAGGAGCGGTTCTACTGTTTGGCTGCGTGACCTGGTCCATGCGCGTTCGGGATGTTGACAGTGTCCGTTTTTGACCGTTGCTCTCTTCGGAGCGTTAGCGGTGTGTGAAGGATCTTCTGGACGGATAGGTCGTCGACCCCTGAACATAATGTTTTCGTCTTACAGACTTAGTTGATTTGGATATAACGCTTCCTACACCGCGCTGTGTTCGCGAATGGTGGGTTAGGATGGAACCGGCAGCCCGATAGTCAGCGTGCTGCTTGGGTTTGGGTTATGAGGACACTGACACTAAAAGATGCTTTGCTATGGCATACCGGACTTACTGGATCTTGTCTGCGTTATCTTCCATTTGATTTCGTCACGTTAACCTGCGATGCTATCATACGTAAGTTAAAATGCTGAAACGTTTCAACTTCCTAGTCAGCACTCAATCGTCGTGTACTGCCGCCTAGATTGTAAAACAATTTTATAACAGCGTGCTTTTTTGTCTAAGACTCGTTTAAATCAGTAAGTTACTGGATTCAGAGTTAGCTTTTGTCGCATGTGCCCAGCTGTTTAATCTACCTAACTAAACTAAATGATTAGCCGAAGATTTGACTTCCTACTGTGGAACACTACGTTTTGTGCTGTTCTATCTCTGACTACTGAATACGTACATTCAGTCGGGTTATAAGATGGTTGTATATTTTTCCAGCATTACCGGCCCAGCAAGAAACCCTGGTATCATTCCTCGGCTTGTGGATGACTTATTTCGACGGATTTCTGAGCGTGAGGTACAACAGTCTTTTATTTTCCAAGCTGCTCTTCAGTCCTCAGAAGCGAAATATTCTGTGGAACTCAGTTATTTCGAAATTTATAATGAGCGAATTCGTGACCTCTTATCAAGTGAAAAAGCGAGTCCAAATGGAGTAAGTAACTTACTTGATATTGTTTTTACACTATGCGTTTGTGAAGTACTACACTGGCTTTACAGCTTGTGGAAGAAACGAATCTGACATTTTTAATGCGATTTTGGGCACAAACGTCTACTTTTCATTGTGCAGTGGATTTTGATACATCGACAGTTATTTTTGGAATGCATGGCAGCATTTAGGGTTCTTTTCGCTCGATTGTTCATGACGCTGTTGTATGGCTTTTACACATAGTGGACGAATTTGTTTGAGTTTTTTGATGTCTGTCACAGAAGAGTTGCTACTTTATTTTGCGGTCCTCCAAAGCGTTCGCGATTCATAAGTATCGGCCAGATTGGCACACTAATTTAATTTACAGAAGTGCCTCTTGTTTGATCTTCACCCCACTTGGTGCACCTGTATCAAGCGGATCGAATGAGGTGCAGTCTGTTAAATGGCGATCTCACTGCTTTTTGTATCGCACTGCTGACTAAAAGTGTTTGAATAGTGGGGCACGATCCCGTAGACGTTTTTCTGTACGATTACTGTTTTGCCTCGGGAACCATTGGCCGGCAAAGGCACTCTCAGACAAGGAGTATTCCGATAACTGAGCGGTTGGCCGTTACCGTCGACATACTAAATAAACCTAACCTCTATCGAAAAGTGTGACGCAGCCTTGAATGGGTCCACAGTTTGTCGTATTGCTCTGGATCAAACGTCAATGTCTTATTTACTGTGCCCTCGTGTTATTCTTTACTTTTACTACAACGTGAGTCTGACTCCTAAGTGATTGATTTCAGTCGGAACGCTACAGTAAAGCCCTGTCTTCTGTTATCTCGTAGGTCAGACTTGCGTTTGAGGCTGCGGGCGAGTTTATAAAAACATTGTCCCTGCGTAGAAGTTAGCGTTCTCTCCACAATGTTAATAAACTCGTTGAATCGTCTTTACTTCCTGATTACATTTCGTCTCCCATTTTCAAGCCCCTCCTTTACATCCAGGTGTTTCTCTGTCCGATGTTTGTTTCTCAACGCCAAGAAAGATAGGAAACATTAGTGCTTTTAGTGCCCATACTGTCTGACGAATAAGCCAACACGCTCATATGGAAGATACTCCCTCTAACCTGAAGCTTTATCTCTGCTGCATCTCGGAAGCGAATCTACTACTCTGACATAGTTCTCTACTTGAGTTCACCTGTAAGTGGCAGTCATTTCAAAAGCTTTCCCACTAGGGTCTCCGACGATCCCGAACCTAAATCCCGCAGTCAAACCGGAGTGGGGATCGTACTGAGTTTCCAATTGGAACAATGCTTAATCATTTTGAATTCAATTAATAATCGCCTATGCATTATGTGTTGCACTCATTTGTATTCTGAAACAGATAAAACAAACATACTCGCGCTAGCGTATGATTTAAATGTGCGACTTAGTCTTCTGGCTCATGGAAAGTAAGCACCTACTTGATATCTGGGCTGAACTCACTGTCACTGTTAAGTATCTGCTGTATGTATGTGCATCTCGCGGTCTTTGAAAGTTGAGTGCTACATTTCTACGTGATGACCATGCTGCGCACCTTAATCATGGACCTAAGTCGGTCACTTGACAACAGTTTGCAGGCGACGTCATCGTTATCTACTGTCGTACACTTTAGAGCAACCGCCTCAGCTCGCGTCATGATTGTATATGTGGTCGTTTCTGTCTGTTTGCTTGTCAAACAGTTTTGCACTTGAAAATGTAAGACAAGGTAATTGGCATTCAACCGAATAGACTACGATGATGGTTTATCAAGCAACATTGGCGAACAAGTTGCTCCGGTCCAGTGAAATAGAAAAATCCTACGAACAGTGGTAAAAAAGTCAGCTGACACAAAAGCCTGATACAAAGCTGTTTTGCAATTGTAGCAGAATTGGATCTTTGTCACGTCGGTGAACTTTTTAAACAGGCGTTTGATCTATTGAGGCTATGACCACGTAACCATTGACAAAGACTTGAACGCAGATTGCTCAGAAGCTTACACAAAAACGGTAGTCACCACTTGGTTGTAAAATCAATGGCAACAGAGCGGACCTTTCCGTCCGAAATTGGCATGGTGCTATTCCTCTTGATTCATGGTTGTATTAGTCGTCTTACTAATTTTAACGAAGCCATATTTAATCAGATGGTTCGCATATCTGTGGCCTGTGATTAGGTAGGATGGCGGAACGTTTTGAGAAACAACTTAGATGGTCTGAACCGGGTTGTACAGACGACGAGATTGGAATAGCCGCATCCCAGACGACCTTTCACCGGAAGTCGTAAGGGACTGCAGAACACAACCTGTTAATACATGTGGTTCTGGATCCGGACCTACTCTCATATCCCTCTTCATAGATGATGGCGAGGTGTCATCCCCTGATCTAGCGTTTGTGGACCAGTGTGAGACGTTTCCCTGAATTTACACGTATAGTAGTGAGTGAGCCTCTCCTGGTACGGTTAACTGATTTGACGTCCATTCCATTTTATTTATAAAATACTGTATGCCGCAAGATTCGGTCGATTTATAGCAAGCTGTAAAGTCATCTGATTCTTCAAGGGGGATATTTGAGTTGAATGGTTTGTCAAATGTCTTGTCATTTAAGGCAACCCGGTGTATATAATGGTGTTAAATCTGATGTTATTTGAACGTCTTTTCGTTGATAGAAAGTAAGGTATGTGATACAAGTATTCAGTTTTTTTTATCTATTGTTAGGAGGACGGGGATGTTATCGGTTCGCTCCAAGGAAACGGGTTAACTGTCCACCCTTAGACACAGTCGTCTTTATGAATCAGACGGATCATGTGGCGGGTAACATGCTGCGTTGTTTTTTTAAGAGCCTCATACACCCAAAGGATAGCTCAGCCACTGACAATGCAGTATGTGCTAGTTGTATTATGTTCTGCTCGTTGACGTGGAACGCCGAACACCTCGGAAGTATAAGGTATCAGATGACCGAGATTACATGCCGGCTGTGCAGTAACATGGACGCTAGTAATATCGCCATGTCCTAATTTACAGCATACTTCCATTCGTCGTTTTTCGATATTTTCGTTTGATTGTCCGTGTGTTATCATTATGATCTGCCGTAGCCACTTTGGCCAATAACGCCAGTAATAGAATGGTAACTAAGTTGTCGGTAAATGGCGTGATCCAGTCACATCGTCTGCGTGGAACACGTGCTCTCAAACGGGATTGGGCAGAAGGAACGAAATCTGGTAACAGCAAGTAGACTTGACAGGTTGAAGTTGTCAGAAAAATCCACATGGGAAAAGTGAACAAAAAAACAACCAAACGTCTGTGATATTGATAGTGAGATTTTCCACGTCACATTTTTGGATATAACATCTTCGACACTGTGCACTTTACTAATTTAGCCACAGCTAACGGTTGTCTTGGTTGCTCCACAAATAGTGTAGATTGACCAACGTCATTCGCCACGTTTAAATCCTAGCCGATATTTCAATACCACTACTGCCACTGACAAGTTACTTCATGTGACCTTGGAGATTCGTTTATGCAGATTTAAGCAGGTTTCCCGTACGTCTGATCGTACTTTTTATAATTGGATACGACCAGTCCAGTGGGATCGAAACGTCAGAAGAACGGTGAATTTAGAGTACATCTCTCTGGGCGAGCAACGCTGTAAGGCATGCTGATCACATGAATCAGCAGCTTCTCGTCTGTCGGCTCCCATAGGGTTAAAAGGAATGCAAAATCATTATGCAAAATACTACTACTTTGTTTTCGTTTATCTACATTTTGTAACGTAATAGTTCGTATGCTGCTCATCGGCCTAGTTATCCGGCCGTTCGCAGTAATGTTTATTCCTTTTATCTCTCACTTTTGTTGACTACTGCCTACATATTATACTAAATTACCGTTTTATGTGATGAGGCTGCCTTATGATTCGAGATGTTTTCAGCAGGGTTATCTGTGCTCAGTCATGCTCGCAGATAGAGTTTGGTATGTTGGGAACCATTCGGTTCTGGTTTATTGCCCCTAAGACTTTTGTTTACTTCGACTCAAATATAAGTGCTGTTGTGTCCAATCCAGCTCGAGAAAGTGCAAATTTATGTTCTCTCAATTCATGACTGTCGTTTTACGATTAATATAGTGGTTTTTACTGTTTGCGTACTTTGGTGGTCAGCTGGTTGTACATGAGCATCCTGTCACTGGTCCGTACGTCGAAGGCTTGTGTCGTATCGGCGTTCACTCGTCTACTGATATCAAGGGTTGGATTCGTGCTGGTGATCGCCAGCGGACTGTAGCCAGTACTGAGTTCAATGAACGAAGCAGTCGGGCCCACACAGTTCTCACTTTATATCTGACCAGACGCACCGTGGCAAGTGTACACTTTTGGTGGTTACAGAATATTTTGTTTTTATGTCCAACGATTTTAGTCGATATTATGACTTGACGGTAACCTATCACTGGGGCCGGCCTGGGTTCAAGCGTGATTGTGTCGCCTGTTTCTGCCAGGATTTTACTTTAATTACTTCCAGCTGGCGTGATTTGGAGTTCCATATGGTAATCAATACCAAGCAGAAGTAAACTTTCCACTTGATTTTGACCTCAACCGTTCTTCGCCTAAATATTTTAGTGGCTCTACTATGATATTTTTAATGTGACCGGGTGTAGTCCGCCACAAAGAAGTTGGACTTTAATGTTGTGTGATTACTTGCACATTTAGATGACTTATTGGCCTTAACCGCGTGACAACTAATCTGACCTGATTTGGATTCCGTGGGATCTCATTTATCGCCGTGTCGTGTGTCTGCTTCAGATCCCTTCTGGTTGCGACAGAAAAATATCAAAACTCGATAACGAGGTTTTTGTGGTGAGGTAAATCAGTTCCAAATCCTCTGTTTTTTTTTAGGGCATTGGTGATAAAAACACAGAGACCAATTCAAGCGAATCCGTCTAATGGAAGGAGAATGTTCTAGATGGCACAGATACAGCCACGCTTTGAGTGAATGGGACGTTTAAAACTCGAGGAGATGGGGCTACTATGCTGTTTAACTGTTGGAAGACGATGGGAGTTATGATGACGCATGGAGAAGTCTTACGTGAGAACGGGATCACACACTTATTCATGTCCCTAGAATTAATGGTAAACAAACGCGGTTCTTTTGCGAAACTATGAGGTAATTGTGCATCCAAACACAGTGCATCAACATTTGGTTTTGTCTACACAAATTTCAATGATGGAACGGTACCGTACGTTTGACTTATAAGTCGCAAACCACCTTAAAACATGACTTGTAAGTTTAGGTATGCGAATACAAGTGCGCAGGACATAGACAACGAAAAATGTTAGCTTTTTATCATGAAAGAATTGAACATTCTCATCCGTGATCAAGTAAAGACGCTCACGAACTGAGGAATGGACGCAGTGCGTAAATCAAGTAGCATGTTCGACAACATTCGTTCCTCCGATGTACACAGCTGACGAAGGCTCCTTTGGTAATTTCCTCTGGCGGTGCTGACTGAGACCTGTCGAATGACAGGTCAGCCGGGACTCCCTTGATAGTTGTTTTCGGCCGCCGTTCTATCAGAAGGCTGGTATTGAGTATCGGAACGGGATCACTGATCGGAAGTTTGTGGTTCTAACGGTAGGATTACTCTAGGCGTAATGAGAAACTTTTAGCTGTCGCGAATAAAACAGTCCGTCAACTAGGTTTCCATCGTCGACCGGCTTCATCAGTGGCTGGCCGTCCGATGTATACTCAGTCTCCACAGGCGTCGTAGAACGCACTTCGAACGAAATAACTTGGTAACTTCTACAAAATGCTATCACAATCAAGGTCGATAGAGTGCTTTCTGCATCCATGTGGGCAAACATTCAGCATATTCACACTCGATTGTATAGCAGTCAGTTACAGGTGGCGCCACTCTGTTAAGGACTGTCGTGCCTTTTGGAGCAACCACCTGGACTCGGACCATGCTGTTGTGCGTGCCCGTTTTGTGTTGTCATTTGTCCATAGGTCACCCACTCGTAAACGCAAGAAACCTAATTGGCATTCAGGCGAAGAGTGTTGAGAACATTTTCCAGGAAGCACCGATGAACAAATTGCCCAGTTCGAATCAGGTGAGAGATCTTAACGAACATTGGGAACAAATCGCAACAGCTACGAAAACTCGTTGTGAGGAGGTATGTTTCGAAAGAAGTTTGCTGTTGCAAAAGAAGTGGATTTCTGTCACGTTGCTAAGCGTCATGAACAGGCATCGGTCGATTCCACCTGGTTCTGAGTATGACGACGACCGTCGAGAACTGACTAAAAGCTTGCGCAAAGACCGTGAGCACTACTTGGTCGAACAGTCGAAAGAGATGGAAAGAGCCTTTTTATCTGGGAATTGCAGAAGGCTTTTTTCCCTGATCCGTGGTTGTACTAGTCGTCGAGTCGGTGTAAGTGAGACCATATGTGAAAAAGATGGTTCACCGGACATTTGCGCCGTCTTGGCACGCGGGCTGAACATTATAAGGAGTAGTTCAGCTGGCTTTAATCGAACCATGTAGGCGACGTTCCAGACTTTCCAGACGTTCCAGATAGCCCTCCGTTGGAGCCAGAAGTGTTCCTGGAGCTTAAGTTATTGAAGCGCAGCAGGGCTCCTTCAGACGATTTGGGAGACTGAAGAGGTACCTCGTGATTGGTGCCTATCAACAGTAATTCCCGTTTTCAAAAAGGGGCCCGAAGTCTATGTGACAACCACAGAGGCATCAGTCTTGGTGTCTGTTGCGTCCAAGTTACTCACTGGCCTCATTTTACGTCGGCTCACTAAACCCAGAGAAAGCCAGATACGTGAAGAACAGGCAGGATTCCGATCCGGTCGAGGGTGCGTTGACCACATTTTTACCTTGCGACGGATCTTGGAACATCGGCTCACTTTTAGGCAGCGCTACGGTCTTGGTCTTTCTGAATGAACCTAAAGTTGCTTAGCGAATCAGTTCTACGATAACCGTATCTCAAGAATAGTCTTCCATTCCGCAAGGATAAAGTACACAGAGAATAAACCGTGAATCATGGTAGAAGATCGCTATATACTCAACTCATGCAGCAGGAGTAAGGAGTGTTAATGGCACAAACCCGTCTCGGGCTTTCATAAACTTCAAACGTGTGTTTTCGTTAAGCTTAATCCGATCGCAACAACTTCCAGTCTCAACAGTAGAAGTCATGGACGAACAGTCTGGAGGGTGTTAGCCTTGAGGAGTCCAGCTCAGACTTGGTGTCCTGAAGCTTACTTTTCGAGACGAGCGCACAGCGTTGACTCGAATCTTGGGAGTATGGAAACGAAACATTGTCTTTACTTGGCCCCTCTGCCGAAAAACATGCAGACCATGCTGAACAAGGTGAATGACCGGGCTGGTTTGTATGGAATGCGCTTCGCACCTTCAAAGTGCAGTGTTACTTCAAGACTGGGGCATTTCCACTCCTACTTTATTGCAGGTAATCCGCTTGAGACTGTGGACAGTTTCACATACTTGGGTAGCACTATCTCGTCAGCTTGTAATATTGCTGATGAGATATCAACGAGGATAGCAAAGGCACGAGTTGCCTTTGCCAACCTGCGTCATCTGTGGCGTCGAAAAGACGTTCGATTGTCGCTGAAAGGAAGGTATATAATGCTTGTGTACGTTCTGTTTTGCTCTATGGTTCGGAGACGTGGCCTGTTCGCAAGGAAGATATCAACAAGCTTGCTGTATTTGACCATCGTTGTCTCCGCCAAATAGCCCACATTAAAGTGGACTGATCGCGTGAGCAAACACGGTATCCGCCTGCGCGTATTCCGGAACGCTCGAGATGCACGATCAATTGGTCAACTACCCGCGTTGTACGGCTTGCAATGGTTGGGTAACGTACTCCGCATGTCAGCTAAGCGCTTGCCATATCGGGCATTATACACTGAGACCAACAACAGTTGGGTGAAACCACGTGGTGGTCAAGCAACAACGTGGTCACGAGGTATGAAAATCCTGACTGCTCCACTGAGTAAAGTGGGTAGATGTCACTGCCTGAATTGTGTCCTCCTGATCACTCAAATCGCTGGTTATGAAAGACGCTATCCGAGATGGCAGTGTGTCGCAGTCAATGGCGTACCTGCATCCATACCATTTCTAGTTCTTCCGCTTAGACTTCTATTAATTTTCAACCTTCTTAGTAACGTTTTCTTCTAGGATATTCCACGTCACTGTTGAGGTGAGCGGCAGCCCGAGCCACAGTACCTTTTGGTCAGGCTCATGGCTGTTATGATGATGATGTTAATATTCAGTTACCTGTTTGGCAGACATTGTCAAAAGTTAGTTCAGTTTTACAGTCAGTTATTTTGCGAAAGTGTTAGAATTGATAAGAAACCGTGCTAGAGAAGGAATAAAGGGAGGGCGGTAGATGCAGGGAATAACCTATTTAGGCTTGAAACTGAACGTAATCGAAGATATGAATGTACATTTAGAAGGATCGGGATATATTGAATGATCAGAACGGGACCAATTTTTTGTACGCTAGTGAATTGAGTATTTTAAAGTGTTGGAATGTAGCAACTTAAATAAGACAGGAACCGAGAGTGCATCTTTCATCAACAGTTGCTTCATGGATTCCAAGGGAATTTCAACAACGCTGGGTAGATGTCCACGTAAACGTGCTGAAGAACAGTGTAACCAATGGCAGAGTACACGTTCTTTCACAACACGGAGATTTTAAACTGTTTTTGCCGCAAAACCGAAAACGTGAGTCTTCCCACTCTAATCAAAATGTTGACAACATGAGGAGGCCGGCCTAAATGGTTAACAGATTTGAACATAGGAAGAACCTTGTTTTCATTTTGTATTCAGGGAGAATTTTCAAAAGGAGGAAAAATAAAACACCTATACATTTAAACGCACTGAACGATAAGGTGCCTGCGATAAATCAACTATCCTCTTCGGTAAGCTCATTCTGTTGGGGGAAGCCTTTTGGATGGTCTACATCCAGGTTTACACTTAGCCGTTTCAGTACCATGAAGTGTGCTTATCTCGAACGATCCTCTTGCCTTGTCATTAGTTTATCGCTTGGTCCGTTGTGTCCCCACGTTTCACTTTGAGACGGCTTTGATTTTCTTGCAAACATCTGAGAGGCAGATGTAAATGGAACAAATTTTGAAACTGGGCGTCTGTACCCACATTCGACCATTTGCTTTGTCGCACGCAAGCTTCTGTTCAAACGAAAATGCCTCCCTTTCTATCCGCGTTGATTTGACTGAACATGAATTGGTTGCAATTTATTCGTGTATAATCGAAAATGCGGTGACCACGATCCTTTGAAAGGGTTGGTCTTCAAGTCTTTTCTTAAATTTCAGCGATGAAAGTACCTAACTTTGCAAAAGGAATCTCCAGGTTGTATTTATTTCGTTTACTGTTGGTGGAACAGTGCATTATTCTTCTGGTTGAACTCAGTGTAGAAATTCGTCATTCCCTTCAAAGCGGTTTTGTTGAGCTACGGTTCGAAAGTCACCAGGTTTTGTAGAATGATGGCGGTTGAGAAGGATGCTTCAAGTGAGCACTTGTTCAACGTAAACCTGGAAATTACGGACAAATTGCCAGTACTAAGAGTACTGTCCAAAGAATAGCCCCCATTTGGGCATTACGATGCTCTGTTCGCTCGACGATTGATTAATTTGAATATACCGACTCGTCATCGTTAAAATATGTAGAACTGTGGCCCGAATTTTAACGTTTCTGTTTGAGCTTCCAGTGTGCCTTTGGCAAACCTATTTCAGTTTGCTTGTCAGTTATTCACCATTTTATTTCACTCAGCAGACTAGATTTTATTCTTGTCATATTTATAGTCGCATTTGGAATGTCTAGGGTTGAGTGTTACCCACAATTCTCTTCAAACTTCATAATAATTTAGTCTGACCCAGGTTTTATAGGGTACCTCCCACGACTTGGCTTAGGCTGTCATTCGATACACTGTCATCTGGGGTCAGTCGCAAATCAAAACTTGGTTTACTAACGAAATAATAAGGCAGTCGTGTGATCGAACACAAAAAGACAACCATATGGCTCCATGTGGACAACCTAACATAACTATCAACAATGGGGCAGTATCGTACGTTTGAGTTGTCAGCCCGACGTTTCCGTGAAACTTGACGTGAACGTCGTGATAATCTCGTACACTGTGCAAACACGAACAAAAAGTCATTTTTCTTGTGAAAATGATGCAACAAACTGAATGCTGTTGTGCTCACATCGACATAGTCGCCGATGTCAAGGTAACTAGCAAATAAAGATCCGACGACCTGCAGCCTGGGCTTTTCAGGTTGAGATGAGAATGACTTCTTATCTCCAGATGACCATCATTCATCCGCTACCTTGTCTTACAATCTTTTGAACCAATGACTTTGATTGAGGTCCCGAATTGTTTGGGTCTGGATGTCTTGGCGACATTTGAAACCAATTTCCACCTAGTCACCGCACACCAATAGTAATTCTATACAGCGTCGGTTGTCACACAGGACCAACCGGGTTTCCATATCTACTGACTTCTCTGTTATTAGCCCCTCCATGTTCGGCGGATTTTCGCGATAATCCTTATTTAAGCCTTATTTACACGTATTGTTTATATAGTTGATCTGTCTGACGTTACGTATTGTTTTGCAGTAGTTTCGTTTTATACTGCAGCCTCATTTTTGGTTTATCCATTTCAGGCCAAGTGCTCCTTCGGCGATATGATTGAGAGTGTGTACACTAGTCAGTTGAACGTTGTCGATTTGGCTGGTAGTGAGCGACAGGGTTCCTCTACAATCATCGGTGATCGTTTAAATGTAAGCGATAATATGACTGACCTATTTCTGTCATCTACCTCATAATCTGTTGTGTCGCTCGACTGTATACTTTCTTGGCTTATACTTAGAAAGTTTGTCGATCTTTTCGCTCTAATGATCTTTTTTGAGGATCATATCTCACATTCTGTATCCGCTGATTAACCCCAGAATGCTGTAGCAGCCACATGTGCTTTTGCCGTTCAGGATTTGGTGCTTGGAAGTCATGTTGTCAGCTGTTATTCATAGAACGCATTACCCACGAATTTGGTTGCACGGGATGCGGTTGGGGGTGGTCGGCGTGTGAAATGGGTTCGGATCATGAAGGCCCTAATGTCGAGGCTCGGTTTCTTAGGAACGTTGTCGATTTCCTGATTGGGGTCCTAAGGACGGTTATCATTTGTAATTGAGAACGTCGCTGAAATATGATAATCAGTGACTCATTCGTGTTGGCTGCTTGTGCTCTGTATAATATTGCCCATTAACTTATCCTCTTATTTGTATATATATATATATATATATATATATAATAATATATATATATGTCTTGTAACGGGTGTCTGGCGACAAACGGCTTCTAGTGCCAGTCATTTCTCTGTGGCCACAACATTTGGATACTGCGCGGCAAAGCGCCTGACTGCGAAGTCACCATTCGCGCTTACCCACCGTATTGAATCCAGGATTTTATTGGGTGTCTCCGTGCCCGGAGAACGTGATAGGCAGTTACTACCTAATGAACAAAAATATATGGTACACCGGGCGTTCGAGAAGACGCAACAGGAAATTGAAGCAACCAAACATGTGAATACAAAGCACCTGAGTGTTACCCGTTCATCCTCGAGAATAGGTACAAGTGAAAGACCATGGTCTATCAGGGTAATCAGACTCAAATGTTGACGCGTTTACAAGGTCTCGCAATAGACCCATTGTCATCCTGAACAACAGAACTTCGAGTTATGTAACCAGTCAGGTCCTTCGTGCTCGACATCTCATTGACTGTCGACTGGCAATCTGGCACTTGCAGAGCAAGCTCTTCATGGAACGGGTGTGTGACCCGGAAACCGTTAGAAGACGGAGTTGATCCGACAACCGGTATACTATCTGAACTCAGCGATGGGAAATAATCGAAGCTCATATATGTAGTATTAATGATAACGTAAAAGTTCGAATGAATCATCACCGACGGAGATTGATCCAATTGATCTGAAAAAACATGTGGACGTCAGTAGCAACCAGCATCAGTCAAACGGACGAAATCGGACGCAAGCGCGCACGACATTTACGTAGAAATTTTACTGCAATGCGAACTTGAATCCCAGCACATGTATACGATTTGGACGTTAGTGTCTTCAAGTGAACGACTTTTCGCTACGATTTCGCTGCAGGTAGCGTACACTGCAGTACCTGCGGTTCCGTCCGCACGCCCTGCGTATCCGATGCACGTGAGCCGGGTTATTCGGACTGCAAGCAGTAATGCTGTCTGGGTCGCGGCTGGAACTGACAACTGTTTACTTGTTAGACGACGTTATTACCATTTGGCTATTCGAACACATAGGCGTACAGTTTTTTTTCTGATAGTTCCAGCGCACTTCATGATGCTCATTGTGGTCAGCTTTGGAACTGTTATCCGTGAAAGCGTATGCTTATCTATTGTTTGTATAGCGTTTTACTGACTTTCGTCGGATTACGGAGTCTTCCATGTCATAGACGATTATTGACTGAGATCCACTCTGATTTGGAACTTTGTGTGATTTTCATTCCAACTTAGCCATAGACTTTAGTGACGCTATCATCATCAAGAATGGAAAAGCTCAAAAAGCACCTACTGTGAGCCTAATTTAAGATGCTGCTATAGAGCTGGCAACTGTCACTTGTATGGGCAGCAATCTCTCCGATTGCTCATGCTGGACTTGAAACAGCGAAGCGAATTACAGGGTTTTTATCCATTGTCCAGGTATATTCCTGTGTTCATTGGACGGCTTGATCATCTCGGATGTCCAGTGTGCACCACCGATCCGTTTGATGCAGCGAGGTTAGTAACGGGTGAAGTGACTCGTGAACAATTGTTGAGTGATTTGGAAAGGGGGTTTTCTAATTCCTCTAAGCGATTGATTAGATGCTCACGAATGCGATTACTTTGAAAGACATCTGCTTTCATTTGCCTGTTTTATTGTGAAAGAATCATTCTCGGAGGAATATGGGACGGCTCTCATCCACAGGGGATGCACAGAGACATTTATTGAGAATGTGTGTACATGAATTCATCTACTGTCAACTTTGTTGGCCCACTGGAAGGCAGTTTTTAGTGACGCACACTTCACAGATTCGTGGTGCCGTAGATTTTAAGTTATGATTTTTTTCTGAGCGTCTTAACATGTGATTACGCAGGCATCGGGATAAATTAATCAATTAAGTGTCTAATTGTTTAATTTTTGTCTACTGTCATCCTGTCCTCATGTACCATGATAGTATTTTCGTGCGCATTTGTCATGAGAACGAATGTTATGGGCTTGTGCTAATAAATTTCAGTGCCGTTATTCCGCTGGTTCTGTGGATGTTTTTGCTGATGAATTTCTGTTGTGGCTTTTACAGACTTCTCAATGTAGACATGCAGTAACTTTTCGATCATATTTCAAATCAGACATTTCCTTGTGAATGTTTACTGTACGTCGCAACCTTTTTTGTGATCGCAGCTTTTTTACTTTCGTTCTCTAGGAGAGTTGCCAAATTAATAAATCCTTGTTTGCACTGGGAAGAGTAATTTCTCAGCTGTCTCGATGTCTGCCAAATACTCCAAACACGATACCTGTCTCTGAGCCACGACCTGGGGGCTGTCGCATGAAAGCAATGGACTTCTCTACTCCAAATCGCGTGACAACTAAACGCCCGTTTTATATATCCTATCGTGATTCTCTCTTAACTTGGTGAGTTTGAAGTGTTGACCGTTTCCTTTTATGTTTTTGCACTTCTGTTACTACCTCGCCATTCGTTAATTGTTGGAAACGATAACAACCTGCACTGTTCTCCTCAGTTGTGCTTAAATCAAGGTTTCATATTAATTTCCCAGATCCAAATGAGGTTGTTAAGAGTCAAACATTGGTTCAATTGTCGTGTACGGAGGACTTTTGTGTTATATCCATCTAGATGTTTAAGCCCAACAACTCAACTTTACCGAATGCCTTCTAGTAGATGAAGACGAACTCAGTAATAACACTACCGATTATCGGTCTTGTGGCTGCGTATTCTAGTTGTAGGAATCTCGGTTGGTGTATATTCTCATTCATTTACATTTCATTTTACCGTTTGCTTAGTAGACATGCGTTCATAATTACTGTTCGATCAAAGTACTCGTAATAATCGCTTAGTAGGCAGAGCCTGACCGTTACGTATTATACCATCTTCACGTGGTGGTCATGTTAGCGCACTGCATTGATCCAGAGAATTATGCTAATTAGGACTACTAGATACACCCATAACAGACAGGCCAATGGAAAACAACCAAACGAAAGCAGTTGTATGTCGCACTACTGACTCAGTAGAAGCACTTAGTTAGTGAGACACGAACTCATGAGCATACAGCAGGACTCTTTTCATAGTTGCACCACTACTGTCTTCCGGATCAGGAAGAAGGGGATTAGAAAAGGTATCCTCAAGCAAAGAGCACTCGGATTATCCAATACGTTGAAAAACACCCTGTATGATTCAGAATCCTGATATAACTTCGAATACATTCACTCCTCCGACGGTACTTAGAACAAGATGCTAATGTCCTATCCGCCGCACCCTCGGGCTAGGCAGGCTTTTCGCTGTCAAGTGAGTCAGACTGGAGTCATTGGCTCCGGGTAAGGTCCCCCCAAAATACCCTGTACCCTGTTACTTTGCTGGGCAGGCCCTTGAATGTGAGTGAGGTCTCTCAAATCATCCCTCCCTCGTAGCTTAAACAACTCGAAAACACTAGAAGTCTTAGTTTCCCTGACAACAACATCATTTGTCGCTCACCACTTTCTCGATCTATTTTGTTCCCCTCTCCCCTACTCCCCATTTTCTGTACTTTTGAGTGACAAGTGTTTCTTAAAGCCGGAGCAACTAGTGAACTTCTATTCCTCAGGGTCTCTAGTGACGCTTTAACTGAGTCCCGTGACTTAAGCTAGGATGCCGATCCCACCGAGTTCCAAAGCGGACTAGTGTTTGCTCGACTGGAGATCCCAGTTCACAGTCTCTCGTGCACTGTGAGACTTAATGCATCAGTTAAAATCTGTCAACGCAAACCAGCAGAGCGTTGTGTATTCACTATCTTGGCTGCTCTCTAATGAATGGTTGTTCAGACGCTACCGAGAGTACCTTCTTAGACCCTCTCATCGACTTTCTGGTGTTGTCCTGTTGGACAGGGACTCAAATGCTTAATTTGTTCCTTTTTCTTCCAATGAGAAGCGGTTAGTTGGTGTACTGGTTGTTTGGGCACAACACACTCACAATACTAAAAGACCGCTGCAGCTGTGCGCATCTTGCAATCTCTATGCTTCGAGTACCGCATTCCAACACACGAAAATCCGTTATGCCATGCAGAGACCATCCTGTGCATCTCAACCATGGACCATAACAATCAGTTACAGTTGTCGCTATCATTATATTATTGTCATACTTTTTGGTTGTGCCCCATGGACTCAGATCATTCCGTTGTGCATGCTCGTTTTTATTCTGTCGTTTACTTGGAGGTCACACACACATAAATGTAACATAGTAAACTATCAGGAGGTTTTGATGAATAAAGTGAGTGTACCTAACGAATATTGGGAACAACTCGTGACACATATGTAAAATTTGGTACGAAGCGATGCGTTCCAAAGGATCCGCGCATTTCTCACACGTGGATAAAGCTCGTGAACATGCGTCGCTCGATTCCTTTCCGCTCTGAATATGATGACCATCGAGAATTTAAGGGCAAACTGACAAAACGCCTTTTCAGAGACCATGAGCACCACTTGGTCGAACAGTTGAAAGAGATGGAACGATTCTTTTTATAGGAGAATGGCATAAAGCTATTTTTCCTGCCTCATGGTTGTACCGGTCACCAAGTTGATGAAACCATATGTGAACGAGGTGGATTTTTATTTACCAACCAGTCGCGCCGATTTGACAGATGAGCTGAACATTTTGCGGAACGGTTTCAGCTGGCCTTAGCCAGACGATGTACACGACTGAGCCAGAACCTTCAAATATTGCGTTTCCAGACAGCCCTCCGTCGGAAGCAGAAGTGGCCCTGGAGTTTAGGTTGTTGAAGCGTAATAAGGCTCCTTGACCAGATCTTCTCTTTTCAAGGATGTTGGGGAGAAGTTGATGTCAGAACTGACAAAACTCTCCTTCAGAGTTTGCGAAACTAAAGATGTAAAAGGTACCTTTGTGATTCGATGCCTTAGGCACAATAATTTCCGGTATTTTTTAGGAAAGGGAGCCGAAGTCTGCTGTGACCAACCCACAAGAACGTCAGTTAGTGGTCTGTTGCGTCCAAGTCACTCATTGGCCGGGTATTACGTCAGCTGACTAAGTCCAGGAAGTTCGGTTACGTGAGGAACAGGCAGGATTCCGATCCGGTTGAAGATGGATTAATCACCACGTTTCTTGCTACAGGTCATTGGGAACATCGATACTCTTCTTATTTTCCGCAGGGTCCCGGACGAGTCTGTGGTTTTTCATGAACCTAGCAGACTGCTTTCGATTCGGTCTGTTCGTAACATCTAAGAACTGTCTATTTGTAAGGACCAAGTACCAGTAAAAGTACGTGAATCTGTTGAGATCACTGTGTGCTCATTCTGTAATCACAGTGGTGAGAGTTTATGGACAGTCGTCCCTAGTATTCATCACTTCTGGTGGTGTTCGTCAGGAAGATTATCCGATCTCCCCCTTCCTGTTCACGTTTGCCACACCGAGGCACTGTTGCGACGCTGCGGCCGACTGGCGCAAGGTGCGAGGTGGACAGATGATGACCTGGCGTAGACAAATGAAATCGTTTACGAAGGGGTTGGTCACTGTAGGTCGGGTTCGTCTCCCGGGCTGGGGCCCTCGCGACTCACAGAGTCGGTGGCTTGAGACGTTAGGTGAGATGGCGGCTAATCGAGCTCAGTGGCGTGAATGTGTCGTTGTTTGGCCGAGTTGTCTGTGAAGTGAGTGCACTTAATGATGCGGGGCAGTGAAAGCCGTAAGGAAGCTGTCTTGCTGATGACGCCTTACTTTCACTTACAGCTCGGTTGTTTGTTTGCAAGGTGTGGGCGCCTTAATGTTGAATGTTTGAATATAGGCGTAGTTATTTTTAGTGGTTAGGTACACTCGTCTCCTGTTTTTTTCTTTCTTCCTATATTGGTTTTTTCTTTTCCTCTTCGTGGTTGTGTGGCAGTCAAACATTAGTGTGAACCACTGATCTATTGCTGTCTAAGATGATAATGATGATGATGACTCGTCTCTTTAGCAACGCCCAGTCTATAAGAATGAAGTGTGCCCCCGCTACTTTCCTGTAATTCACGGCTTTACTGATATAGATCATTA
>LOND01000372.1:58392-70341 GCA_014220965.1 Paragonimus kellicotti
AGTTAAGAGAGAATCACGATAGGATATATAAAACGGGCGTTTAGTTGTCACGCGATTATCGGTCTTGTGGCTGCGTATTCTAGTTGTAGGAATCTCGGTTGGTGTATATTCTCATTCATTTTATTCGCACTTAAATTCGTCGCGTTTTCCAAAGCGCTCGCTAGCGAACTGCCGCGTTGTTGACGCGAGGTATCCAACAGCTTCAGCACCAGCAGCGGTGTATATCAGAGCTGTCCATTTTCGCCATTTCCGTTTAGTTTTGTCATAGACGAAATAATGGAGGACTGTCTGCGGCACTCAAATGATGCCGGCGTGGACCTCCTACCTGGTGAAAGACTGACTGATCTTGATTATGCTGACGATAAGGTTGTTTGACAACTTTCAAGCGGCACAAACAACACTGGACGCTATTTCGCGTTCTGCTAAGTACTTCGGAATGCGCTTTGCAGCCTCAAAATGCAAAGTGCTTCTGCAAGATTGTGTGATCACGTAGATTTAATGTTAGATAATGAAGTCATGGAGATTGTTGACCGGTTTGTATACCTGGGAAGCTGCATCAGCGGTGGCGTCGGAGGTGTAGGGAATGAAATAGAAGCGCGTATTTCCAAGGCTAGGGCGGTGTTCGCTAATCTAAGACACCTATGGCGACAGAGAGGTATTTCTCTAAAGCTTAAGGGTCGCGTATATCAAACAACAGTGAGGGCTGTATTACTTTACGGCAGCGAAACGTGGCCGTTCAGGGTAGAGGACGTGAACCGTCTTCAGGTATTTGACCACCGATGTCTGCGTTCAATCGCTCGTATCGGGTGGCACCAGCGAGTAAGCAACGAGGAGGTTAGGAAGCGGGTGTTTGGCACTGATTGTCAAACGAGTTCTTTTGTTCAGTCGCTACATTTGCACAGACTTAGATGGTTAGGTCATGTACTAAGGATGCCAGCTAGTCGTTTGCCACACCGAGCACTGTTTGCCGACGCTGCGGCCGACTGGCGCAAGGTGCGAGGTGGACAGATGATGACCTGGCGTAGACAAATGAAATCGTTTACGAAGGGGTTGGTCACTGTAGGTCGGGTTCGTCTCCCGGGCTGGGGCCCTCGCGACTCACAGAGTCGGTGGCTTGAGACGTTAGGTGAGATGGCGGCTAATCGAGCTCAGTGGCGTGAATGCTGTCGTTGTTTGGCCGAGTTGTCTGTGAAGTGAGTGCACTTAATGATGCGGGGCAGTGAAAGCCGTAAGGAAGCTGTCTCTCGTCAACCTTATAACAAATTGAGGGAATGATCGCACGAATTTTGGTGAAGTGGTCCACAGTTTCAATCGGGCTGCCTGCAGATTAGCACGTGAAACTAGGAGCACCCCAATTCCGACGCAGCATTTCCCACACAATTTGCTCAGCGCATTTTGTAGACCACTGCGTTCACTCATGTTCAGCGTGGTTTGCTTGTTACCGGAGGCGAAGTGGTTGAACGGATCACTGTCATCCACATACTACTTGTCGGCCAGTTTAGTACCAAGAAGTAATTCTACATCAAGCGCATCTTCCAGAACATCGTCCACATCAGTCGAACCAGATAGAGGAGTCAGAATACTCCTGACGAACACCACTAGAAGTGATGAATACCAGGGCTCCTCGTCGTTTAGCTCTCACGATTCTTGCCAATTCTATTTCTGTGAGACTTCTTTATGTCTATTTGAGTCTGTGGAACATGACGACGTCTAACCTACATGTGATCTAATATGTCCTTTAATGGACTACCTGTGCATGCTTTCACCGTGCTCACATTCGTTTACTACCTTTTTCCTTGTGACTGCTGTCTTGACTTCCGATTTGTCTATTTACAGGTTGTTAAAAGACAGTCTGGGCGGGAATGCGATGACTACTATGCTTGCCACCATCAGTCCGTCATTGTTACAGTACGAAGAAACGCTTGCTACTCTAAGGTTAGTCTAGTGCATCTTTACGCACAACGCGTTGGAGGTGAATGCACGAGCTTGTGTCAGGATGATTTATTCGTTTGCACGAATGACCTGACTCCTGTTTGGTTAAACGTCATTTAATCTCTGGTACTTCGCATTTTGTGGCTTCCATGCTGTTGGTTTCAGATATGCAAAGAAAGCTCAATCAATAGTCAACATTGCCATCATCAACGAGGATCCTCAAGGGCGCGTAATTCGACGTGAGTTTTTTGGTGTACTTGTGATGATGCACAACTGGTTTACCGCGTTTGTTTTCCAAATCCTCCTTTCACCTCATTCATGAGGAGCTGACCCTAGTTATTACTTCGTAGCATGTTTGCGTCTGATCGATTGGTCTTCCATCGCTTTACAACGATCGTCCGTTTTTGTCCATCGATGTCAACTACCTTCACATTCATATCGTTACCTTCGTGACCGTGGGTACAGTTACCAGTTTTGACGCGCACACCGGATGGTTAATCTTATTGTTTGTGCCTGCACCTATTTAGTTTTGTATTATTCATTGTGTCGTTTTGATGAGTTTTCCTGTCGCGGTGATCTTCCAGAGCTGGTTCTGTTGTTTCTTTCCTTCAGTCATTATGTAGACAGCGAACCCTGAACCACCGTCTTCTGCTTTGCGATTGATATGTTTGAGTGAGAAACTCTGGATGGAATCGCTCAAGTCAATCTTCGGCCCGCACTTTCATCGTCATCGTCAGCTTTGAACCGTACCTGTAGGTACTGTGATTTGGGCTGCTGTCGGTTTTAACAAACAGTTTGCGAATTAGGGAGAGCATCAAATGAGTGCAAATGTATTGATAACAGAAAGATGAGGAAAAAATACAATATGGAAAAAAACAGTTTCAGAACAGGATAAAAAGCCGATAACCCTGCTGATACAAGTTGGTTATTGACTGTGACGTACTATCAAGTCGAAGTGTTTTCAGCCATCACTGTGGACAGTCGTAAACTCACCAACCGAGTAAACATCTACCAACCTTGCTCAGGTGGACAGTTAAGGTTTTCATAGCCACTGATTACGTCATTGCATGGGCATGTTGCAGTTCCTTACAACCACCAGCAACCGCACTAAACTCTGCGCTCTGCCGGATGCGAAATCTGTGACCCAACCAACGAAGATGGTTAATTTTCACTGGATCGGTTATCGGTAGCGAACTTAAGCATTTCCCAGATGTAGACCGACTGACTATCGCGTTGCTCACACAGTTAGCCCATTTGATACAGGTTAACTGACAAAGACAGCGACAGTCAAATGCCAAATGTCTGGATATATTTTCCGAGCATCTGTCTTGTTTCATTGGAATAGCCCCTTCCTAAGAGGTTAGCTTGGCTAATGAGGTTTCTGTCTAATGCTCGTTTGCATCACTCCGTTGTTGTAACCCGGGCAGTTTTACTGTCAGTTTTGTCTGATAGGCATTTTTTGTACCCTTACCGCTCACTTTCAAACTGAATACTTTGTATTTGGGATTTTTAACCAAACGATGAAACAGATGGTGCACGAAGAATTGTGGTGGATTATCAAACCGGAGGTGCGAGTATTCCAACACTCGGCGGAATACCTCAACGCGGGGAGGTACGTCCAAAAGCCCACAGCGAGCGGATCGGGGACAGCATGGGCGACCGGATGAGTCATCGCTCAACTGGATCGGACCAACGGGCGAGACATGGCAGGCAAAATAGGATGGACGACCAGATCGGGGGCGCGATTATTCCAACACTCGGAGGAATATCTCGACACGGTCGAATACGGTCAAAGCCCACAGTGGATAGATTGCGGACAACACGAGCGACCGGACGAGCTATCGCTCAACAAGATCGGACTAACGGACGAGGAGTGGCAGGCGGAAACCCCCCGGTAGAAGGCGCCGATCACACACATAAACCGGGCAGAAGTGCACACGACGTGTGAGCGGAAACCGGGGCGTGTTGTGGACTGGAATGCTGACTCATAAACGCGAGCGCGTGCGTAGCATGGTAACCAGCGTGTTGGACAATAAAGATTGTGCTTTATTGGACGCCTTCTCGCTACGCAATGACGTGCGCAGAGTCAAAATGGTTATTCCAGAGTCAACGACAGTCTGTAATAATGTTGTAACTGTATCTACGGCCTACGAGCGCGTAAACGGAACGGAATAACGGTCAATGAAACGACGGATAACAACACGATAGCTAACGGCAATGAGCGACGGAGTATACGCGACCAACCGATCCACCCGAGGCTACCGCATGAACACAGGGAAAAGACTGGCCTTCAAACAGAGCTTCTTTATGTCGCTCAGCCCGAAGACAACATGGTCACAAACCCGTTCGTATTTATAGGGTTTGCGACTAGCAACAAAGCAAGGTCAAAAGAATGGACCAGACAAAAGTCCAGACAGTGCCGAGTAGGCGTGTAGTCGGGATGACAACCACAGTTGTCACGACGGCTGAGGACGGTCGTGGAGACCGGAGAAGTACACGACTATGGCAACGGTGAAGGTCACTGACAAGTGTACTTTGTTAGTCTTCTTGCCAAAATATTTTCGGGGAACTGGCGACTTCCCCGACAAACGCAATGGCGCCATTGACGGCTAACGGCTATCTGACCAATTGAAGTTTATGTGGGGACTGTGGAGATGGGCTTCCGTATGACACTGCCATCAGTTGTACTGAAACGCTCAGCTCTATATATAGTCTGTTAAATGCTGTTACTTCTACCAGTTGCTAATCAGTGCGTCACATTCGGACATCAAGCGCATCACGTGGCCCCTTCTTTGGATTAAGACGACCAATCTGCGCATTCAAATCGCTGACAATCATCGTGTGCTTTGTTTCTCTCACAAGTCTATCCAGAGCATCATAAAAGGTGTTCTTGACAGCACCTGAACTGTTGGCTGTTGCACCGTTTACAGATGTGACAAATAAACAACGTTTTCTTGGTTTTTGTTGGCCGACCAACCGGCCGGTCGACTGACTTACGCAGTCGGACAGGACATAAACCCTCACTCACTGGTATCCAATCGGTCAAGCACCGTCCTATCTTTTAGCTCAGTGCAATCTCTTCAACTTGACCTTGAGATTCAACTTCGTTGCCCTTGGGGACCGTGAGAAAAAAAACCATCGATCCATTACCGTATGCAAGAGCGAATTCAAGTGACGTTACGATCATCGACTAGTATTTTAGACACACAATAGCCATCCATTCGCACTTGAGAAAACGCTCTGCAAAGCAATTCGTTGACTTAATTCTCGAAGAGAGTGGACGTTAAAAGCTTCAAATTAGTTGTCTTGGAGTGAAGAGATGCATATTAGAAGGGAAAAAAATAGAAAGGTGAAAATGGGCGAACCGGTCTGTCTGGCAACGAGAATTTGTTATGCTTCCCTATCGTCTCTGGCACAGCATGAAGTTGACTCAAGTCTGTGACTCCAAAGTTTGATTTGCGAGTCATCAGAAGTTAGGGTTTGTTTTGTATTCTATCCGGAGCCGACGATTTGAGGATCTGCCTCATCTTACAGCGAGTAGCTTCTCTAATCCGAGGATTCAGTGAAAAAGACAGTGCTATCTGATTTTGATCACTTCTGTGCACGATGAATGTCTTCTAAGCTACGTCAAGCTTTTGAATTGTACCGAAGATGTTTCGCTCTATTAGATAATACACTGGCGGTCGCAAAACAAGTGTTAGACGATCGGAGGGTTTTTTGTTCAGGGATACCTTCTCAGTCCCCCTTTTTTCCTCATCAGACGTACAGCAGTGACCACCTGTTTACCCAGGTACCGCGCACTGGCATGACCCTGTGCCTTATCTCACTGTTGGTAATGAATTTCCGGAGGTGGATAAGAATTTCTTGTACCTTGGGAGCCGTCTCAGCACAAGTCATGTGGTTAAGTCTCGGATAGCGTTTGCCAACTTATACCATCTGCTGCGCCGACATCATCCCAATTTTTCTGTGAAGTGCTCACTGTGCAGTACCACCGTAAGCGTAGTTCCGTTGTATGACTTCGAAGTCTGGTCCATCCGCACGGATAATGTTGACCGTCTGTTTCCGACCGTCAGTGTCTCCGAATACTTAGCAGCGTATGGCGGGAACACGGTATCGTCAATGACGAATTTCTCCGAGGTCCGTCTTCTGGAGGTACAGATCGTCGAACGTTGAGCATAATGTTCTCACAGACTTCGTTGACTTAAATGCACTCTACGAGTGCCAACTCATCACTTGTCGCACGGTGCCTTGTTTGCGAGTGGTGCATTAGGCTGGAAACGGCAACATGATGGTCAGCGTACTGCTTGGGTTCGGGTTATGAGAGCACTTATATTGAAGACTGCCTCAATAGGGCATTCGTAGTATTCATAGAACAATGAACAACGTTGGTTGAGGGCACTGTCTGATATAGCGAGGAATGCAAGTCAGTGGCACTCACGTTATGAATCTGTATGCCTCGGCGTATTTTCCCCCTCTTTGCCTTCCATGATATCGTTTTTCTTCTCATATGGTGACATTTTTGTCACTTCAGATGGTTATTTCATGCTACTATATAACATCAAATTGAACAACCACAATCCCCTACTACTTAGCAAGAAACTCGAATATGTCGCAAATGAATTAGTGTCTCTATCTGTTTTCTCTAGCGTAGCTTCAGGGTCATTCATTTTATCTAGCCTATCACTCCCGGATCAAGCTGTTGCATCGATCCGTCGTCTGTTTCATGCAAGATTTCGCGGCTTTCATTATCTCTTAGTGGAACGGTGAAAAATGCAAGTCATATCATCCTTCAGTCACATTTCATACATGGATATTTAATTCATTTTAACCGTCGAGACAAAGATTCACAGAGCGGAAGTCATGGCTCTAAGTATTAAATGGACGGGCATGAAAATGAGGGGCATGGGAATATTAATTGCAAACGTGGCCTCAGCATCGACACGGACCGTTTCTGGGCCCACGGGGATTGTGGCATTTAATAGTGAAAGCTTCGCTAAAGTGGTGGATGCGTTTCCGTTTGCTGAGAAAAGTTACAAAGAATACGTCATAAACTTTGACTGTCCTGTTAGCGTAATATACTTCGTTATTGATGGTGCTTAATATCCTCCACCAGCCACCATACAGAAGCTTGGCGTTTTTTCTGTGTCTTTAGTCATTTCAAGACTCTGTTCGGTTCGAGCTGGTAATTGTCGGTTTGTCCTGGTTATGTAACTCACCACAGCTGCTTGATTATTTGTACAAACAGTGGGTTGTCCGCAACTTAGACTGTTTGTTTGTCGTGAGAATGGTGAGGCTTTAGTTTGCTGTACTGTACATAATTCTGAAACTTTTAGCTCTGGATACGACGCCTGTTAATCGCTTTGACATAATTGACCAGCAGTTACTTAGATGCGTGAGTTCTAAGTACGATCCTTTTCGGTACGACTGTCGTCTTTTTCTGGAGAAGTAGCGCTTTTCTCTGACACTTATGGCGACAGAGAGGTATTTCTCTGAAGCTTAAGGGTCGCGTATATCAAACAACAGTGAGGGCTGTATTACTTTACGGCAGCGAAACGTGGCCGCTCAGGGTAGAGGACGTGAACCGTCTTCAGGTATTTGACCACCGATGTCTGCGTTCAATCGCTCGTATCGTGGCACCAGCGAGTAAGCAACGAGGAGGTTAGGAAGCGGGTGTTTGGCACTGATTGTCAAACGAGTTCTTTTGTTCAGTCGCTACATTTGCACAGACTTAGATGGTTAGGTCATGTACTAAGGATGCCAGCTAGTCGTTTGCCACACCGAGCACTGTTTGCGACGCTGCGGCCGACTGGCGCAAGGTGCGAGGTGGACAGATGATGACCTGGCGTAGACAAATGAAATCGTTTACGAAGGGGTTGGTCACTGTAGGTCGGGTTCGTCTCCCGGGCTGGGGCCCTCGCGACTCACAGAGTCGGTGGCTTGAGACGTTAGGTGAGATGGCGGCTAATCGAGCTCAGTGGCGTGAATGTTTGTTTGGCCGAGTTGTCTGTGAAGTGAGTGCACTTAATGATGCGGGGCAGTGAAAGCCGTAAGGAAGCTGTCTTGCTGATGACGCCTTACTTTCACTTACAGCTCGGTTGTTTGTTTGCAAGGTGTAGGCGCCTTGATGTTGAATGTTTGAATATAGACGTAGCTATTTTTAGTAGTTAGGTCCACTTCCCCTCCCCTCCTCTGTTTTCTTCTTTCTTCCTATATAAGTTTTTCTTTTCCTTTGTTTTTTCGTGGTTGTGTGGCAGTTAAGCATCAGTGTGAACCACTGATGTATTGCTGTCTATGATGATGATGATGATGATGATGATGATAAGCGCCTTTTTTTTAATAAGTTGTGGTTAATACTCTTTGGTCTGTATACTATCTATCCAGATGCTTACTTCTGAAGGTGGACTGTCATTTTTGCATAGTCTCCTTGTTGTGTGTTGTGCAACCATTCTGAATCAACCACGGGAAAAATAAACGTTCAACAGAACTCGAATTTTCCATCGTGAGGTAAGCAAAGCGGCTAACGATTGCTGCGAAGAATAACTTGTCTGAACCTGCTGATCACTTTCGAGTCACATCAAAAGACCAGTGTTGGAAGTCACTTTGCTCCCACTGGAAATGTATGTAACAAGATGAAAAACACGTAGGTGTATACACAGTACATGGTCACCTACAAATGTTCGCGAGTCAGGAGACAAAAAGACACTTCCTAAAATTAATAATCTAGGTCAACCAGTAACCAACAGGCATCGTAGATAAAAGGTCGGGTAAGTAAAAATTTATCGGAGGCTATCTCTCATTTGTATTGGGAACTTCTGTTCATTCCGATTAACCAAAGTCGTTCCCCCGGTAGACGTGTTTTTAGGGTGAAAAATAGTGATCCATGACGTTAAAAAGGCGTTCTTATTAGGCTTGTCTTATAATGCACAGGTCAGACGTTTTCGAAGTGATTATTCTGTCCTGTAAGTAGTTATTTTTACCGTGCCGTTTGATCTACGGGTACGTTTGTTCGTTTTTTCTACCCTAATTTACTTCAGGTTTAATTGGATTTGATTCATATCCGGAAACTACATATTTGAATCGTGTATTCAAAAGGTTCTGTCCATTTGTAGTCGTTCACTTCTGAATGATCTTATTTACTCCAGTTAGCTGACTCGCCAAGGTGCCTACCCTCAGGTCGTCACAGGCAGCTTTGTATTTGTCAGCTATCTTCTCAATTCTTTACGATGCCATTGCCACTCTGACGATGGGCGGCCAGCCACGACTAGTGAATAGCAACACTGCTACCTTGTGGTAACAATATTTTATGATATTCGCTCGCGCGGTCAACTAAGTATCACGATCCTTGCGCACATTCTTCGTATTGCTGCGTTCTCGTTAATGCTAACCTATTGTATTTAGAGCCAGGTCAGATTGATCGACTTTGCTCTTCTGACTCGTCAGAAATCAATTTCTGTCCTAACTACAATACTTCTTTAGTTCATGACGTTGTTGTGCGGTGGATAGCTTGATTGTCGTCGCTGTTCGACAAACACTCATTATCCTCTCTTTATTCTATTTTCACTTGACCATTCCATCTATTAGAGGACATATACTGTCATTAGTCGATGAAACGAATCTGGTATAAATTACGTGCCTACTCAAAAATGAACACTAGTCTAACAGAGTAGCACCAGTGGCGATGCACACCGATATGGGTAATCCGCCGTTTGTTAACCTGGACGGTCTCTGTGTGATCCATCACTGTCTTTTGTTCAAAACTCGACATATGGATTTGGTGACCTACGCATATTTGCAATAATCCGTTTGTATTTTCAATAAGTTAAACATGAAGTCCTAACCTATCATCTCATGGGTTCTATTTTAGAGTAGACAATCACACAGTGCCTCTGTTATAAATTAACACAATGATGTGCGATTGTTTAGATCACCTTCTAAGGTCTAGGGAAACATCATAATGAACGTTGTTGTCTTCTGAGCTATGCAGGTGTGACAAATGAACGGTCTGTGTTGACGAAGCTTAACAGACGTATTTTGTTTGTCAGCGCATTAACTGGGGTCCAGTCGAGTCTATTGGATCACATAGTGATGTGTAATCCGCGATGCTAAAAGCGAATTCCGGTTACAATATGTAGTCCGTCATCTAATGAATATGCACAAGACTGCAAAAGTACTAATGATACGGCCATTATCATTGTGAGTCAACATCTCTATCATCACTTTTGACTGATGAATGCGTCCGGATGCAACATTTACCGAGAGTCAGGTGTGATCTTGTATTATTAACTGATATTTGGCATAGTTGGCCAAACTTAAAACACTCCAACGTGAGTGCGTTATTTGGTTGACCTTAAAACGGCATCTTAAACCCTGAGTGACCGGCTTATCAGACGACGGAATCCTGCGTTGGCCGGCTGAAAGCGGAAAGATGTAATGAATTGCGCGGATCACTGTTTTGTTTTCGGTGAAATAGGAATCTAATTTCGACATATCTCATTCTCTTACTCCAGATTTGTCTAACTACCGCTTTTCAACATTTTCAGGACTTGTGGGTTTTATTAGAACGTCAACTCACAATACTGGCTTTGCTGAATTTCCGCTTGTTGCTTACAGTTAGTCCATTTGCATATCGTCTGTATGATGAGTTCGAAGAGTTGCCGATGTTCCCTGAGGCAAAAGCGGTTTCCATTTCCTTAACTTTTTCCACTAACCAAGCCTCACGATCAGCCTTTAGACTACGTTTCAGTTTCCTACGGATATCTCTTCTAGACTTGTTATGTGAACTACCAGGAGGAATGTTCCGTCTGGCTTCTAACAACTCCAGAGGATTTCTCCGAGATCCAATGTCTGTTCAACCCACGAACCCCGTGCCGCATCAGTACCTGCTTCAAGAATGGCTTGTGAGAAATGTGGGTCCAGCAGCTATTAGGATCTTCGGAGTGAGAACCACTAAGGCAGCTTTCTAAGCTGGTTTGGTAATTATGCTTTACCGATGGTAAAGCCAGTTTCTCAACAGCTAACCGTTGCTGTCGGTGGGGTCGTTGCCCAGCAAAAGTAAGAACAAACGACAACGTACCAACGCATGATCTGAATCCAAGTATGTGCTCCAATAAGAACGACAGTCTTGAATGGAACCCCGCCACCTATAACTAACGGCTATGTGGTCTATCTGAGACCAGGCCTGATTCGGAGAAGGCGGGCACCAAGTATAGCAATGACGTGCACGATGCCTAAAACTAGTGCTGGCTAAAAATAGCTTATGCTCAGTGCATGGTTGCAGCAGTCGCCCACCATTATTCGAGTGATGTGATGCTACCCCGAATCTGTCACCTAAACGACACTCGGTCTTACGAAAACGGCCGACCTGGGCGTTACTAAAAACTGATATGTAAAACCAAAATAAGTCGAAAGAGAATGCGAATGCTAAATACTTAAATGAAATGAACAAAACTATCGCAGTGTTAAAACAAGGGAAACAGGGAAGAGCTGAAGGAAGGATACGGAGAGACGAACATAAAATACGTAAAGAAACAATATCCAGTAAATTTATATAACCTTGAGAGTTCACAGACGTCCTTTTCTCTCAGGGTAAGCAGTTCCCGCAATGTTGCCACTTCGAAGGCCTGTGGGCTCCCTGGTTCTGTGTAGATAGAAGAAATTTCCCGCAAGTGAGCGACTTCGGTCATCAATTCTGTGGAACGATAAACGTAAACATATAGCAGATTTGTGACTTAACACAATACGCTACATTATCTTAAACATCCCAAATACACATCAACTAGAACATTACTACATCATAGATAAAGTGCAAACCTAATCAGCGAACAGCAGAAGGTTGTTGGTAGACGAGGTTATTTGGAGTTATTCATCATCATCATCATCATAGACAGCAATACATCAGTGGTTCACACTGATGCTTAACTGCCACACAACCACGAAGAAAAAAATCTATATAGGAAGAGAGAAGAAAAAACAGAATGGATACATAACAACTGAAAATAACTTTATCTATACTCAAAC
>LOND01000372.1:88762-104620 GCA_014220965.1 Paragonimus kellicotti
CGTCCAGTTTAGCCCAATAGGTCATCGAGATGCGCAAGCCGTCACACCACGTCAAGGTCCAGTCTCGTTGTGACGGTATATCCTTGGCTGCTCTCTTACGACCAGTAATGTCTTGGTTTATTGCTTTGCTTCGTTATTTATTACTATCGATGCGTGTTCTCTGCTGATTATTTTTTTTTGGTCCAATTTGGTCGTAGGAAGCAACCACACGGTCGCTTGCGGATGCGCTGTTCTTAATCCAGGTCAGTCACTTCATTTCGAGTGTTTTGCATATTGCCTACTGCGTTTCTACGCTAAAACTGATTTTACTTTTAACTGAGAAACGAAAGACTTTCGGTGAACTTTTAGTTAATGCTTGGTCTCATTTTGATCACTTGAACGCTATGTACACATGTCGGCTGGAAAAATGGAAAGACTAAAGAGTGACACTCGAGAACGACATAGTTGTTTAGTTCATCGCAGTGTACGGGTACGTTGTCAAAGCCAGATCCGAACTGTCAAATAAAATTAATTCTTGGTCATATGCTCGAACCACCGTTTATTACAGCCGTTTCTCTCTAGGCTTGTCATCCCGATAGCATTGAGCCTACGCGTTTCACATAGCAGCAAACACTTGCTATAAAACCTGATAGTTCATTCGGAGGATAACAGAAATGGCTATGAAAATAGTCAGCGTGTGTATGATTGCGTGCCCTCTCAATTCGAGGTTTGCCACCTGGTCTGTATTCAGACAGTTGATACCGTACTCATCGAAGTAGCCATGGTGTTAGACCCACACAAGTAGATAAACTCAACTAGCGGGATTTCAGAGCGAACTGTACTGGTATCTTATTTGTGTGGCACACATCGGCTCAAAAACATCGTTCTAGCTTGTTGCAGTTGTTTTTGATTCCGTTGTTCCTTCCGTGCTTGCAGAAGTGCGGTGGTCTTATCATTGGAATCGACAGAATCAAGCAAATGAAATCGGAAGTCGGTAAGGTGTGTTTGTGTTACTCTTTCAAATTGTGATCAGCCTTGAAAAGCTCAACTTTTCGGTGACTGTCGCGTTGCGTACTGCACTACGTAGGACAAGGGAGCACACTGAATCGCTGAGACCCATTGTCTCAATCTGTCTGAGGTATCAGCTTAAACTACGCTAGAAGAATGAACAAGATTTCACCATACTAGTGCTACCGGCTAGAAGCATGAGCGAAAGTAGATGGAAACTGGACCCGTAAGAGAAATACGCCAAACGGAAAAACGGCGTGCTCAACGATGAGCATCGCTGTCCGACTCAAGTCAATTGCGTTGGCAGTCACCGATACAGGTGTGACTCAACTTGGAGCTTGACCATCGCGTGTGTTTGGCATAGGGTGTGAATTGTGCTGAACGTCGAATACAATATAAACACGAATATGAAGTCCCAGTATCCAACTTTTAACATATCGTGGACACCTCTAGAAATGTCTATATTTGACGGCGACCAAACTGAAATCCGTGTTGGCTATCGGCTCATTTATAAAGCAACACTTGGAGGTCGTTTGGTTATTTCGGGAAATATGTGCAGAGCACTTATAGTACAAATCGACCCTTCAGGCTCTGAGGAGAATTGACAAAAATAATCGACCTTCTGTATGGTTTGGTTCCTCGCACAAGGAGAGGAACAAAATGAAGAATTATCAAGATAGCATCCCATCACACTTTTTTAGAGACCCTGAGAGAGTGGGGAATATATTCTTCAGTAATATCAAACCTTATGATCAAGTTCAAATTAAAAACGTTTGGTTCAGGGACGTTTGGGTGCCACAATTGTTTTCGTACTTTGGAAACTGACCTTGAGCATGTGATTAATTGAGCAAAATGTCTATACTTGCTGTTTCATACTACTACTCGTTTGTGAAAATTCAACGAATGTTATTACAATCTAGATCACAACGCGAGAAGATCATCGATTGACTAACCAGGATCGTTGACAATAGACTAATGGAGATATCGTGCGTACGTGCGCTATGCACCCCTATGGGGCAAAGCTGCTCAACTAGAAGGCGGGCTATATTCGTGCTCAGTAACATTACGGTAATATTCAACGTAGTTTGTGTACTGTGTCAACTTGTACTGACTACATTCTTGTAGGTTTCTGTCTTCTGGCCGTCGCTATTCCTACTGACCACTTTCATTCATTCAGAAGTGCGCAGTTAGAATACAGTTTGCTACCCATTATCGCTGTTACACTGCGAAATATAATTACACCATTCCAGATACATTTTCCTCGTGGCTAGTCTCCATATTATCTCTTGCTAACGCAATGTTCCTGTTTATTACAGACGCACAATCGGTGTATTTCTACATATCTGATGCCACTGGAAAATCAATTACTGAATTCGATGCACCTAGGGCAAATGTGGCATGATTTCAAGGTGAGGGAACTGGAACAGAACGTGCGAACTGCGGTCCATGGGCGGCATAGCATTCAAAGTGAAAAACTTCTCGTGAGTTTAAGAAATCGTTTTGTCTCATCTTTCCACTAACATGTTTCCGCAAAATACATGTTTGTTTAGATAAAGCAGAAGTTACTTTGTCTAAGAGTCATGCTTTCGTGCAAGCATCATTAGATCTTGCCAGGATATCGAACGACTGTGTTTATCTAGGTATACTAAGAAGTTTTAAGGTCGTCTTTAAAATAAGCCCAATTATGTGCTTTGAACGCGCGGACGTTGAGAGTGATCGAATTGATGCAGCTCTGTGATCATTTAGCATGTGTTTACCACTTGTTTTTTTTCATAGGAAACGATATCTCCAACAAAGAAGAATGTGCCCGAGAGAGTGAAAAAAGTCGGCGACCTCACTTTAAAGGAAAATCCGCATCCGCTACATAACCATAATCTGTTTCAGTGAAGAAACCGTCTTCTGACCCTATTCCCTTTTTCCCTATGATTTTGACTTAGTTTTTCAACACTGCAATTATTCGGAGTCCTTGATCCATTTCCGTACATATTTACCGAATTCACTTGTGCTATATTCAGGTGAACCATCTTGTGTATAACTGATAGGCTTACCGTTTGTTCGTTCAACTGTACTATTTAAAATAGCCTGCCGAAACGCACAATACAACCCGATTTCGACCATCCGTTTGCTCTCAAATCGTTCACTTTTGCACAACTTGAGATATGGTTAGACGTTGTCATTACGTCCTTATTGCAATCAAACCATGGCGCAATTCCGGACAAGCTGGTTAGTTCGTACCAAAACGAGTATAAAACTTAAATCATCCAGGCAACAGCAAAAAGTTTACGATGAACTAAGCCGGTTGACACTCAGTCTGATCGAGAACGACTGGTGGTGCCAGAAGTTGCTAACCTGATACTGTCGGTTAATACAGACTCAGGATTATCACAGATTTGAAAAGAAGTTCCATTTACTTTCGGCCCCATGGGAGACATTCAACATAGCTTGATGTAGACTAATTGAGCAATCTACTGAACTTTTTCGTATCAATATATTATTTATGTTAGAATATTTTCGTCTTCAAAGCCATTCGCAACTTAACTGCCCACTCGTGTGCACACTGTTGTGCAGTGGACAAGAGTAGTAGATGACAATCGATACTCACACCTTCAGCTGTTGGAGTTTTTCGCCAAACCATTCTTCGGGAACGGATGTCGTTTAGCATTGCATTCGACATTGCAATAAAAAGAGTTTTCAATCTTTCTGCTCCTCTCCGTATACTGAACAGCCGATATGGATGATTGGCAGTTGTCCAGCCTCCCTTTTGGTTCCGAGTTCTGCTTTCCTCAACAGTAATTCCCTTCTGTCTCTGTCTGCTTCTGTTTTCAGTTGTGAACTACTTGTCCACATCACTTTCAGCACATTGTATCATAGTGTTGTAAATTGTCACGATTTTGTACAAACTGTGCATACAGATGAGTAAGGATGATGTGGTCGTTGCAACCGTAGGCGTTCTTCACAATCGTATTGGTCCCAATAAACGTAACATACATGCCAAGGATAATCACATACCCGCTGATATCTGCTTTTGTATACACTCTTAAGCGTGGCAATTTTATGCGTACTTCGTAATTTAACGGTTAGGTTAATGGACATTTCATAGAAAACTTTGCTGCATTACATCGTAGACAGCGCGTTTTTTGTACTTAACTAACTGAAGTCCACAAACACCATGAGAGCACGCGCTGGCTACCAAATAAGATGAACACGTCAGTCGAGAGGATCATATACACGCATTGACAGACCGATAGACTAAGAGCGCGCGAGCAGCTTTCCGTGCAACAGTCAGTGAGTGGTTCACTTCCACCCCGTCACAGATATGACGAATTCGACAAGACAACGTTTTTGTCCTGGGCATACAATATCTCAACTATTGCAGAGTGTATAGTCATTCTTTCTTGATAGATATGTCTCCACATGGATAGAACCACCTCCAGTTTGGGTCAAACGAGATAAACTGGGACTGGGGTCCAATGCAACAGAGCCAGCTTATTTAGGGGTTGGAGTCGATGTTGGATTAAGCATTGTCACGAGAACCCGGAACATTACAAGACTGCCTCTGGACAAATTATGGAAACATGAAAAGGCCACCTTTCCCTAACTATGAACACGTTTATCGTCAGTACAAAATGACCGTCGCCTACAAATGATTGTAACCTTCGTATTCCCACAAACCTTTCGGCCAGCTCATTTCGAAGAGAAGCACTGCACCCGAGTTTCGTTCGCGTTGGTCAGTCGTGCATATTCTTGCCATGCCGGGATTTGATATTTGGCAGGGCTTCATAAAGTAACCGCGTCGAGCACTGGCGTCACACTAGGTGCAACTGAACCGTCGTTTGCAAGCACTGTCACACTCGTCTGTGAATAACGCTCGTACTGCTCGAGGAGACGGTAACCGACCTGTTAGTCCCAGTCGATGATCCAGCGGTTAGAACTTCTCAAGGTGAACTCGCAGAAATCGCTCGTCTGTTAGACGGTATTTTAATTATTGGTAGGTAGAAGGAACTGGCGGAAAACTATGGGAATGCGAAAGTTATGACCAACTCTAAATGATGCTCGACTCATATTACCTAAATCCACGTAGTTAACGCCGTTTCTAAACTTCATAGAAGCTCACTTCTCCATGAGAGTATGATCTCTGACTGCGAGGGAAAGCTCATTTTGGATGGCCCTGATGCTCGATTTGTTAACTATATGCCTGAGTTATGGACCAACATATATGCACCTATAAAACAGTAGCTTCGTAATTCATCGCAGGGAGTATGTGGAGGTAATACCACAAGATCTGGGTCCATCTCAGCGTAACTACATATGAAGTATATATGTTACGGTTGAAAAAGAAAAACGTCTCATTTATAACCTGGAGAAGTGTTAATCTATGAATCTGTTGGGAACTATGCCAATTATTCTGTCTCAAATCCGTGGCAACATTCGAGGCCTGATTACATGCGACCACAGTCATTGAGAGGAACCTTCGTGTTTCGTTTGTCGCGAATTCACGCCGTCCTTGAATGTCATGGTGAACATGGACCTCCAGATGGCGAATAACCAACCGTGGGCAACAACCGTAAGGTATGCACTATAGGGAAACATCTAACAGGGCGTATATTTAAACGATCAGAGAGTGAATTGTCACGAACAAATTAGTGACACCACGCTTAGTATATGTACAGCGGTTGCAAAGTCTGCCGGGGATAAACGGTAACATTTTTAACGGTTTCCAGGATCAATCCGCACTGTGTGAGAAGTGATGTACGAATAGATCCACTTTTTGTTCATTGGTCCACGCCTCTATCAAGTTGAGTAGCAGTCGTTTCCGATTCAAGTATTTGCTTTCGTCACCCTCGACCAACAGAGCCAGCAGACGTAGATAGGGACTTAGCTCGGCCAGTCTGGTTTTCTGTTGTGCTGGACTAGCGCCTTTGAGTGGCGCTACCGTCGGGTAGACACTGACTAAGGTCGGCTTCTGTTTCCTATCTACGATCGGAGTTACATTTTGAACCAAGGTCTGGACCATGGGCTCTTCGACAGGTACAACGGGAATGGCGATTGGTGTTGTGTGAATTGGAACAGGCGCAGTACTTTGAATGGGTGCCTTGGTGGAAGCTGGTGGAGTGGATGCAGGCGAAACCGGCTTCTTCGGAACGGCCTTCTGAATATTTGGAGGCTTCGGTGCACATCGAACATTTGTTTGCCTGAGTAAACGGCCACGCGGATAAAAGAAGTGGCTGTGCTGATTATTCACAGCGACAATACACAGCTTATTGAATTTCGTCCCCAGTTTCAGATAAGCGCGACACTCTTGCGGACGGGGTCTGAAAAAGAAAAACATTAGAAACAGGATTCCTGAAACATTAGCTTACGAATTTTCTTTCGTCGATTCTTGTGCTGACCTCGGATTAGTACACCTGAATGTTGCGGTTTTGTAGACCAACTTTTCTGCCTGCTCGGGACTTTCGCTCGACGAGAATTTTTTAGAGTCCTTCATGGCATAGATGCTGCCAGTAGCCTGCTCAAAGATGTGAAAAACGAATCGTTAGTAAAGAGAACATGCTTGAAATGCGCCACGGAACATTATAAAAACTCTTGAAATGAGAACCAGCGAACGTAGGTCGGACACGTTAGACAACAATACACAACGAATGTTTGGTATAAATAACCGGACAATGAGCTCCTAATATCTATCCTTAAATATTTCATTTTGCACGCATCCTGACGACTGTGGTAGGACACTTAGACACCAAACTTACCGTACTACTAGACGGCTCGTCCCGTGCGTCTCCAGAACCGTGCGTAGTTTACTGCTAAAATTTGTTCGAACTATAAACATACGGTGTTTGGCTGTAAAACCCAATGTGCCAGTTAACCGGCCAGATTGCATGAAGTAACAGATTGCGTTACACTTCACTCAGTCTCGCGCTGAGGGCTTCGTTTCTGACGTCGAGAATTCCCGGTTTGGTGTAGTTAACTTTAGATACATCTATTAACTAGTTACTGTGAGCGTCGTATTCACACGCAACATTTATACGAGGGTCGTCACCTATTGACCGATCCTGAACAGAAGCAGGAAAAGACGTAACAAAATACAGGAGTAGGTTAAGATCACGCAAGATGCAGACCGATGATGAGATAACGAGAGAAGATGTAAGTCTGGTCCCAAGTGGGTCCTGGCTGACCGACAAAATGCATGGGATGGTGATTAAACTTTTCTTAGTTTTGATGTTACCTCTTTACACCAGTGTACCAATAAAACTTGACATTGTATCTGGTCTTGAACTTTGTCTGCACTCAACCTTGTTCACATTCAACAAAAAATTATACAAACAAACCGATGGTGTAGCTATGGGTTCCCCTGTTGCACCTGCAGTAGCCAACCTTTTCCTCGGATACCTAGAAACACGAGCGATGAGTGAATTTATCTGCCCTCCACGAATTTGGTGGCGGTATGTAGATGACATTCGTAATCATGAAACGGACCGCTCGTGACCAATTCCTACAGTTTCTTAACTCAAAATGCAACGGCATTGTATTCACATTGGAAACTGAAACCGATGAGCGCTCACTTAATTTTCTAGACTGCCTAGTGAAAGTTGATGAGCAACAGAGATTCCAGGTTTCTGTGTACCGCAAACCAACTCATTCTGGTCGGTATCTCAACTTCAACTCATCGCATCCAATCGGCATGAAGAGAACAGTCATCAAATCACTCGTCAATAGAGCCACTAAAATCTGCACCACTGAACTCTCCAAAACAACAGAAATTTCTCACATTAAAGAAATGCTAGCCGCCAATCAATATCCAAACGCTTTTATTGAGAACACAATTAAGCGCATGTCAACTAAGGAGGAGACCAGAACGACCAGAACTTTCAAGTCTACTGTGCAAATACCGTATCGTGAACAAACATCAGAAAAAGTTCGCTCCATTCTTTCTGAGTACGATATCCGGACCGTATTTCGGTTAGATAATACCTTAGAACGACTGGTGATGCATCCTAAAGATCCAGTTTCTATGGGCGATCAGACAGACTGTTTACGAAATCAAATGCGGTGATTGCAATGCCAGCTACATCGGAGAGACAAGCAGACAACTGAAAGTACGTGTTGCCGAACACAAGAGGCACACGAGGTTTCCTCCTAAAGACGCATATCAACTTCAGAAGCTAGAGAAGGATTCGGCCATCGCACTACATGCACTGTCAGAGAATCACAACGTAAGTTTTGATCAAGCTCGAGTGATTCACAAGGGTCTGCCTTCCCATGCGGAGCGCTGCTGCGCTGAAGCTCTCACCATTTACACACAACACGCTTGTGTTAATCGCAATGATAGGCGTGGATGGATAAACAACACCAGACAGACGAATCTTATCTACATCAGTCTCACCCCACCTACTCGGCAAACGATTCGACCAACCAATTCAGATGCAACGCAGATTGACCTAACCACGGCAAATCTCACGTGACCTCTGTTCCTTTGTTAGTGTGATTTCGATTACAACACTCCTGAGGAAGGCCACCCGAGGTGGTTGAAACGTAACGTGTTATTCTCAATCCATTTATCAATAATAAAGTGATCTCATCAAATTTGATAAGACTAGATGGGCAGAAGTTGCCCAAATTTGACATTTGAAAGCGGTTAATCAGAAAGAAATAATCTCATTCAAAGAGCAGCATTTTAACCTCTGTGAGAGAGAATAAATAGTAAGCGGGATAAAAAGACAACTATGCAGTAGAATAATAAAACGAAAAATTCGTAAGTTTAAATTACGCAGAAGCAACTAAATTCCAGACACCATTGTTAATGAAGTAGATTCAGGTGGAACCACCTGAACAATGCACAATCCTTTGAAGGGTCAATGCCTTTCAACTTTTCAACTCCCTTAGATGATCAAACAAGGGTCCCATCAACTTTGTTACGGCTTACATACTGTGATACTTTAATGAAAACCTTTCACTAAGTCGCTATGTGCATCACTTTGCATAAAGAGAGAAGCCGAGCAACAAATCGCTGTAAACTTTGATTCCATGACTTAATAGTTGCAGTTACTTATCAACCGTCGTAATCAGAACGTATGCTGCGGTGGACTACTACCAGAATACCGAGGTTATTTGAATCCGCACTCGCGTCATAACGATTACTATTTCAATCGTCCCACTAGGTTGACCCGAGAAACATGGATACAGCCGGTGACACAAATATCGTTCAGTCTACAAGTTTTGAATGTTTGCATGAGATATGATTGACTCGCATGACGACGCACCTCTGGCCATTTCCCCGAATGAGGTCACCATTCGCCTGAATTGGTCGATATCAACCTCATGCATTTTGTCGGTCAGCCAGGACCCACTTGGGACCAGACTTACATCTTCTCTCGTTATCTCATCATCGGTCTGCATCTTGCGTGATCTTAACCTACTCCTGTATTTTGTTACGTCTTTTCCTGCTTCTGTTCAGGATCGGTCAATAGGTGACGACCCTCGTATAAATGTTGCGTGTGAGTACGACGCTCACAGTAACTAGTTAGCAGATATATTTAAAGTTAACTAAACCAAATCGGAAAGGTGTATTAGTGTGAGCAAAACAGCACTTGTGTTCAACGGCAAATAAACACCCGTGGTATTCTAAACCAGTTTATGTTCCGACCATTCCTGCGATCAAATGAACTATAGCACATTCACAGTGGACCAAGATAAACGAGAGGTACCTTGTTTGTCTAATGAGTTGAGTTATAAACAGGCGTTGGAGTACAACTAACCGCTTTTAACGATTCGAATAGCCCCATGAGTTCATTAGAAGTAAAAAGGTGTTTTGGCGAACAGTCTGTTTTCGGTTATTCATCATCGGGCCAATTACACACAGTTGTGCGCTCAGAAGAAATTTGTACAGGCCCTGCGGTTACCATGGCCCCCCGTAACTGACTCGACAACTCCGTTGGGCAATTTTGTCACCTAATTGCCCTCCAATTCACAACCACATGACATAATTGTGTGACTAATTGCTTTTGATTTTGCTCGCTTGACAACCATGATGATATAAAATGTTATGTAATTGGCCCGATGATGAATAACCGAAAACAGACTGTTCGCCAAAACACCTTTTTACTTCTAAGCTTTTAGTACAAAAAGTTTGTGTTCTATCACGATGGCCGCACAACCAATTGCAAAAGAAGTCGTGACACGCTGCATCTGGTCAGTAAAAAGTGTGTAATAGTATGGCAACGAATATCGAACTGGCAGTGTGCGCCGTGGGGCTACACGCTAGTCATACTGTACTAACTTGATCGTATTATGTCAATGTCACTAGGATATTCGTTGCTGTTGCAGGAAGGTGATTACAGTGATGGTACAGGAACGCAAAATGAGCCATGGATGACGACAGTGAACAGAAACCATATAGTGAAGTGACATCATACAAATAAAAGTAGGGAAATTCTCCGCATTTTTCCATTGACAATACAGCCTTACCAGCTCAAACTTTTTAAGGTTTTCCACGAAAGCAGCATAAGAGTCGAACAATTTAGAGCCCAAATATTTTTCGAAATGTGATGAAATATCCCATGCAGGTAGACCCAAGACAAACAGTTCGGATGAGAGACACAACCTCCTTTGCTCCGCGGTACACACGTCCAGTAAATCTTCCTCATGGTTACGTCGCAAATTGCGTACATCAACATCAGTTAGTCGCTTTTTAAAGTTATCCCACGCGAATTTTTTGATAGTTGCATCGTCTCGGACAAGCTTTGGCTCGAGTTCTTCAATCTCAGTCGGTTTTAGTAAGCTGCTGAAGTCATGTAATAAGTACCCGGGAGCACTGATCTCATGATTATGCACGATATATTGCGATGTCACTTTGAAAGAATCATCAACCAACTGGACTTCGAAGAAAGCAGGACATTCTGCACCCGATCTGATGGTGTGTTAAGGGAAAGAGCTTTAGATAACTTACGAGGATGAACGCCGAGATGATGCCGACAGGGCATTTAGATAGCACGTATAGGAAACCCTTTTAAACATTTTTTCTGGGTGCGACGCACTATCCTTCACAGCGTAAAGCGTTTCTGTACACTACGGATGAACATACGCGTGACTTCAATGCTGAATTACCTTCTGGAAAATACGCACATTCTTTTCAAATTCGGTGAACGAAGAATAATTTTTTCCTTCGAAATAATCCTTGAACGTTTTTGTTATATCGCACGAAACTGGCGCAGGTGACGACATAATCGGAACGGCAGACCTGAATGCAAAGCAGCGTAAATGTTTGAAGCGGTAAATAGTGTATACTTCACAAAACCAATTGAAAACTACTTCACAAGTGGATGGATCGGCAGAGAACACTTCACAACTATCATCAAATGCAGCGTGGATGGCAGGGGCAAACGTAAACGGAAATATCACAACATTAGTGAAGATGAAGGACTATTGCAGAAACATGCCCCACTGCACATGACTAGTGCAATAGCAGAATTTTTATCCTCACTTAACACACGACAAGAAACAGAATCAGAAGGTTAAAAAAATCCATCAGAGTGAAAAAAATGGCCGGAGTAGGAAATAACGGACGACACATTGTATACAAATGTGTGCATCAATAAAAACTATTGTTTTGTTGCCTATGATGAGGATAGTGACACAGATAAAAGGAGAATCACAGTGGGTCAAACCGACTACACTCACAAGCGTACACAATGGGGAAAAACGTTTTTTGAGGTTGGAGGTAAAGCGTAGGTACTTCGCGTCCCCCAGTAGTAGAGAAAACCATTCCCAATAGCCTAGGTTGCAGAGCTGAAGAGTTTCTACGAATGTTACACAATCACAGAAGTTTTCCAGAATGCCGAGCCTAGGAACCCGGGAACCGAAAAGTTCGTTACGCAAACTCCGAACCAATAACAATCAGACACCATGCCGTCTTGGCAGATTTCTCAGGCACCTCTTTCGGTTTCGAAACAAGAGTAGACGCTCAGGAACGTAACTTAGGTGGCTTGTACTCTTACGGTACTCACCGAACAGAACGTTTGTTGCACTTCTGTGCTGATTACTGTCTGTTTCTGACAAGTACTAATTTTCTGCGTTCTCGGCGTCAGTGCGCCACCCAGCGACCTTCACTGCCGAGCCCACTGTTCATACAGATTGGCCATATGACCGGTGGCGTGGCTTCCGATAATACACTGTTATGTGCCAAGTTCGCTGTGCGAATTGGTGGGAGGCCACTTTGCTATCCAAACTAGCATGGACACAGACGATGTATACTTACCAGTGTGCGCTTGCCTCTAGTCTGAGGTCCTCATCCACCAGACGACATTGAAGCACATTGGGCACATATACGGCGTGCAATGCATAAGTGCGGTATTGCCTATGTGGTACTGCTGATCGTTCGGCTGCCAGCCACTGCAGCTCCAGGCGATCATAAGAGCTTCTTGGTGCTCGCCCGAATATTCCATCTAGCAGTGAGTACAACTCGGCCCGCAAAGCTACTCGCATGGAGCTCCGGAAGCAACTACGAGAGGATCGCGAGGCCTGGTGGACACAACGCGTTATCGAGATGGAACAAGCCGCTGCTACCGGAACTCTCGGAAGCTTTTCCATCTCATCCGAGCAACTGGTAGCAGGAAGCCAGGTGTGAGCGAGGTAATCTGCGAAGCCAATGGTGAGCCTATTCATAACCTGCAACGACGCTTAGGACGCTGGGCTGAGCACTTCCAACAGCAGTTCAACTGGCCACCTGCGCCATTGATTATGCCTTCATGCTCTGTCTTCGCCCATTGGTCTGTGGATGTTGCTCTGCACTCGGAAACAGGAGTCCTTTTCCAGATCAAGTTTCTCAAACACCACAAAACACCCGGCCCAGACGAACTCCATCATTGCTCCTTCTGATGATGGAGGTCCAGCCTTATTCAAGGAACAGACGGCTGTACCAGAAACTCTGGACCAGTGAAGTTGTCCCAAATGACTGGGGTTTAGCTACCATCGTCCCCATTTTGAAAAGACTCACGCATCTCGTGTGCAAATCACAGAGGTATTAACCATTGTACTTTGCAGACCAGGCGAAACACGCGATAAACCCATCCGTGAAGAATAAACTGGGTTTCACCCTGACCGTGACTGCATATGCTTGAACTGCGTCACTCATGTAGAAGAACAACGGTTGTCTTCTTGGACATCAGAAGGGCCTTCGATCCGGTTAACAGAGCTACACTATGAGACAGTCTATCAAGGGTGTGCCTGAGAAGTATGTAAACATCCTGGGATCAATTTACTGTCAGACCTAGGGCAGGGTTAAAGTCTGTGACAGCGTACCACCGGCCTTTAACATCACAAGTGGGTTGTAACAAAGTTATGTAGTTTTCCCTTCCTACTGAACTCTGCGATGGACGAGATCCTAGAATGTGACGTGATAGACTGAGTATGATGGTGTTGAATTGGTTCCAGGTACTAGACTTTGAGACACAGTATGCAGACGGCATTGCCCTCATCATCATCACATCAGCCATGAGCCCTAATGTGAATGCTCACAGGGAACCCAGAACATTCTAGACTAGAGGCCTCAGTTCGTCAGTTTGGTATGGCCTTTGAAACTACTAGGTGCAAGGTGTTTCAAGATCGGTAGAACTGTGCCCGTTTTTACTCTTGGTGGTGAGTGGTTGGAAGTAGTCGAGAAGTTTTCGTATCTTGGAGGTTGTATCACCGCTGGTGTCGCCTGCCTGGATGGGGTCCTCGTGATCACTCAAACCGCTGGTTAGAGACGCTATCCGAGATGGCGGTGTGTCGCAGTCAATGGCGTACCTGCATCCATACCATTTCTAGTTCTTCCGCTTAGACTTCTATTAATTTTCAACCTTCTTAGTAACGTTTTCTTCTAGGATATTCCACGTCACTGTTGAGGTGAGCGGCAGCCCGAGCCACAGTACCTTTTGGTCAGGCTCATGGCTGTTATGATGATGATGAGGGCCCAAACAGTAAGCCAAGCAGCTACAGGAGGGGGAGAAAATGGGTGGAGGAATTTAGGTGTTAAAAATGTCTTAAAAGTTTTGAGTTCTTTCGAAGCACTCAGAGTACGAGAAGAAATTGTAGGTGAAATTTCTGAATTCGATATATTTCCTTTGATCCGATTTGTCTGAAATATGTCCAAGTATCTACAGGTTTAAGAGGGTGCAACTACAGTTGACTGAGAGGTTTACGCAGAAGCTCACCATGCAGGTCCTGGTCTTCATCAGAGGCGCCCGCTGACTGGGTTCATGGAAAACCTAGTTTTAGAGTTCTACTTCCAACGACCTTCTGGGGTCTGCTTTGACATACATAAAAAATGTATTCGAGGTGGAGCTGGCCGCTGTTGAATATACCCAACGTAGGCCACTGCTTTTGCACCAACTGGGTCCACTGGGGTTCGGACGCTGCACGAACCTCATTCTACTAGAGAATACTCGTGATTTTCCTTCGAAAGACACTGTCAAGTGTCAGCCAAATGTTCGGCAAACGGTCATCCCTGTTCAACATCCGGTACTAGTGTTCTGCTAGTCAAGAGTTAATTAGAGGAATTTGTCATCTTAGAGTGCCAAACACCAGAGGTTAGTCAACCTCAAGCACGTCATGACCTGGCGATTGACAAAACCTCCAACGTCTTTGAGTATGCGAACGTTACGCTCCGGTTATTTGCCACCTGCAACCAACCCATCAGGCTTGATTCTAGGAGCCTCGGACACCCAATGCAATACAGGGACTGGCACTATGAACGTCATTGCCCAGTCCATAAACGCACATGCCAGGAATGTGACTGACGAATTATCAAGTAACACCACTGCCGAGTAAACAACTAATTGGTGTTACTGCCTAGGTTGAATTGCAGCAGCTGGCGTTTACAAAAGCCAGCCAACTAGTCAAGCTCCATTTTCGCCACATTTTTCGCCGATTAGGCTTCCGGGCGGAAGTACACTGCGTTGGCATTAAGTGGTCTTTCCGTCTGGCTACAGCTACATACCAATTCCGACATCCCGACCTATACTGCTACCTTGACGAGGTGGTCGGGCTTGTGTGCTGTTTTGATCCGGCGGGCTATGCTGACTAGGACTCCGGTCCTTCCAGGTTCAACCCTGTCAGACAGGCCAAAGGGGAGCAGCCAGACGAAAAGCAGTTACACTCATAGGATTGTATGTCGCACTACTGACCGCGTAGGAGTGCTTAGGTAGTGAGGCACGATCCTATGGGCATACAGCAGAACTATATAGTTGCGGCACTGCTGTCTTCCGTATCAGGAAGAAGGGGTTAGAAAAGGTACCCTCAAACAAAGCACTCCGATCGCCCAACGGTTGACCGTGACCGCCGGCGTATTATCCAATACGGTCGAAAAACATCTATCACCCAAAAGCCCGATGTAGCTTTGAGTACATCCACTGCGCGCAGCAGTGCTCAGAATCAGACATCAATGTCTTATTCACTGCGCCCTCGGGCTAGGCAAGCCCCTCACTGCCAAGTGAGTCAGACTTTTGAGTCATTGGCTCCGGGTGGGGTCCCCCAAGAAAACCCTGTATCCTGTTGTCTCGCAGGTCAGACTTTTGAGTCAGAGACTCGGGGTGGGGTCCCTCAAGTCAACCCCCTTCCGCGGCATAAACGACCGGGAAGTATCAGAAGTTATCGCTCTCTCCGACAGTGACATCACTAGTCGGACACTATTTGCCCCCACATTTCTTCTGCCTTCCATGTGCCTTCGGGCGATAATTGTTTTCTGAGGCCAAGACAACCGGTAAACATTGGCGCCTTCAATGTCCGCACTCTCCGACAAGTCGGTCAGCAACCAGTTCTGACAAGTACTCTCTCAATTCTGTCGCTTGATGTGTGCTGCGTGTCGGAGACGCGAGTCTACGATTCTAGCACCGTTAT
>LOND01000372.1:117018-138373 GCA_014220965.1 Paragonimus kellicotti
ACAGGTGTATCCAAGGTCCTTGAAGCGTTAGTCCACGATTCATTATCTAAGCATCTTTCAACACAAGCGTTCTTCTGCAGCGAGCAACACGGCTTCCGACGCGGCCGCTCATGCACTACAAATTTGCTGCTAACTGTAGACCAGTGGACCATTGCTGCCGACAGAGGAGAGGGGGTCGATGCTATTTACCTCGACTTTGCCAAGGCTTTTGACCGGGTGAATCATTCTGTTTTACTCGACAAGCTCCGTCGTTGTGGTGTTAAGGGTAACCTTCTCCGCTGGCTCGAATCTTACTTATCAAACCGTTCCTATCGTGTTCGGGTGGGTCCCTGCGTATCATCTGCAGGAGTCAGCCCCAGCGGAGTCTCACAGGACTCCATCCTAGAGTCATTGCTCTTCTCTATCTTCATCAGTGATCTGCCATCCGAAGTATCGTTTCCACTGCCGCTGTTTGCGATGACATAAAATCTGGCGTGTTGCTGGCGGTATAATGTTTGCGCTGAAACACTTTCTGTTACGGGGCAGTTAGGTACGCTGTTAGTAAACACAGTGCTGTAGAAGTCAGCCAGAACTTCGGAAGCGTCGCCGTCCGAGCTAGTAAGCCCTCGCGGGCCGGCTAGTTGGGGCACGCCAGCTTTGGCTTTGCGGGTTTGTGAAACAAACTTATAGAGGCTTTTAGGATCGCTGACGAAGCGCTGGGTTAGACGTCGCTGGAAATCTAGTCGATCTTCCCTGACCAGTTTGGTGCATCGGTTTCGAAGTTGTGCATAGAGATGACGATCATCTAAATCCCCTGACATTCTAAACCGGGTCCATGCTAGACGTTTACAGTTGATCATTTTTAACGTTCGGGACCGCAATCGCTGTTGCGGTTTCCGGCGGGTTGTGGGGTAGAATGGTGTTGAGCAATCTATGGCTTCGCGAATGGTATTGTAAAATGGTCGCACATTTCCCCAATAGACAACGATGAGTTAAACTGATCCCACGAGGCATTAGCTAAGTACGCGTTGAGTGCATCCACTTTAATTCTATGGAAGTTCCTTTTTGGAACGTTTGCTTTGGAAGTAAGCTCAGCACTACAAATGAAGTCGAAGGTTATCACAGCGTGATCGCTTAAGCCGAGTGGGGCGTCCACTGTTAAGTTGTCTACCATTAGCTCCTCATTAGTGAAGATGTAGTCTAGACGGGAAGGAGCATGGCCCTCGCGCCATCTTGTACAGTCGGTCACATGTTCCGTAAGGCCAGCAGCTGCAACTGCGGCTAGAAATGTTGCAGGCATTGCATCAACGGGGCCTTTGTACGAATAGGATTGAAAGTTAATTTGTGGCAGGTTAAAGTCTCCCATTATTAGGATATGTGAGTATCCTAGGGAGGGGATACAGTTGAGTCCGGATAGAATTGCCTCATCGCGGTCAGACGAAGAGCAGGGAGGCCGATATATTACGCCAGCTAGCAGTACGTTAGAGTTGGACAGTGCAATGGAGCACCAGACTGACTCAGGAATAGTTGTGAGTATTGGGTGAGACAGGGGGGTAGCTAGGAGGGAGTTGCGGACGTATAGAGCAACACCGCCTCCTCTGCCCATCGTTCTATCATTCCGAAAGAGGAGCATGTCTGCTATATCGAGCTCAGGATCAAGATGATTTGGTGAGAGCCATGATTCAGTAATTCCGACAATAAAGAAGTCATTCGCGAGGCAAAGCGCACGGAGTTCACCAAGTTTGCTGGTCAGGCTTTGGGCGTTAGTATAAGCACATTTGACAGAATTTACTCTGAATGAGTGCAGGTTGCCGGAGTCGGTAATTGGCTGGATTTTTCGGGGGACGCTGGGCGCATCAGCTGGGTTATCGCCGACTCTGACTGAGCCGGCTGGTAGACGTTTTTTGAGACTGCATGTCACCTATAGGAATGACTAACCGAGTAGCTCGTGCTAGGTAATCAGCTCGCAACTTCTCGCGTTCGTCTTTGGAACGATCAGGGTGGAAGGTTATGCCTCCTGGGATTCGATGGCGCTCGTGGCGGAAACGCTCCAGTATATATGCAGCTTTCTCGGGTGCAGTCACGGTGATCTTCAAGAGCCGTGGTAGGGAATCAACTGGGGTCAGGCTAGGGCGCGGGATGCGCATTATGTTCTGCAGAAGCACATTTTCTAGCTTTAGGGCGGACGCAAGAAATTTCCATTGATTAATATCGTGAGCGGTGTTGTCCCCGCATATATCGGGCACATTTCTGATAATTACGTTTCGGGAACGGTCGACAGCGACCGCATTTTTCGTGGCTTGACTTCTCCGTTGTCGCTCAGTCCAAGGTAGATCAGGATAAATTGAGGCGCCGCCAAAGGGGCGCAGTTTGAAGGCTGCTAGGAGAGCCGCCTCGGTTTCCAGGGCACTTGCAAGGGTAACCCGTACCAACCTCGGTTTGTTTACATGCGGTGAGTCAGGCTTCCTTGCGAGACGGGTAATGGAGATCGGACATGGAGGTTTGATTTGCATTTGAACACAGAGGCGAGCCAAAGTTCGCGGTCATGTTCATCGCGTAGTTGGAGAGACGAGTCGAGGCACTCCGGAAGGTCCTGCACTACAACGGAGTCTAACCGGGCAGCAGTGTTTGGTTTTTGCGACAGGCATGCTAGTACCTATTGAGCGTGACGATTCCTGGGCACCGGCCACCACTGACGCATACAGTCTTTTTTGATCACTTGGCTTGCGTTCAGGATGGGTTGTCACACCCTGAGTAGGGTGGTGCTCGATGGCGTTGGCAGCGATGTTATGAAGCATGGATCTATTACACGCTGGCTCGCCAGCTGCGGCTGTCGAAGTGCCAGTGGTGTCTGCTTGACCAGCAAATAGCTCCCCAGATGTAGAGGCAGAGTCTAGTTCCATTTCAAGAGGCAGTTTTGAAGGCCGAAGTTAGAAAATGAATGGTTCGAACATCGGAACGTGGTAATCGTGGTTCTTTAACAGACATGGAAGCAGTAACATTTTCGTCAGAACGTAAAGCATAAATTGTTTCTACGGCAGAAAGTTCTTCTGGCACAGTAACAGTACCTCCTTCTAGTGCATGTACCGAGCGCGTACGGCAGACTTGCAAAATGACCGATTTTAGAACAACTTGAACATTTAGCAGTTTTTGCTGGGCATTCCAGATTATTCGCTCGATGTGCTGTTGATCCACAACGGAAACATTTTCCGAGAGGTTGAAAGGCAGCTGACGGCTTCAAATTTTTATCATTGATACCACATGTGATCCTCGAGAAAATTGAAAAATATCGCGCACACAACCAACGGAGAAAGCAGGAGTTGTATTTTTGGTAGTGAATGGTAGCAAATGAGTTCGTATGTAGTATGATATGATAAGTCCGTGCAAATCTCACAGATTTGTAGCTTACAAAATTTTGGAAAATGTACTTTACGTTTTAAATGCATTCATGGCGAACTAAGTAAGCATCGTGTCAACTTTTCCGTCTGGTTAGTGTACGGATAGGTCTATGACCAAAAATATACTTGCAGTCTTCTTTATGCCTTCAGTCACCAAGCAGCATGTCATCCGAATGTAGCATCTGAGGCTCAACCATAAGATATGTGGATGTCGTTTGACTTCCCTATTCAAACTGAGGCAAGGCCAGGAGTTTGGGAGTATCTAGCTGCGGGTGAATGTCGTTGAAACCGGAGTAGAAGTTGAATACAACCAGACAATACTTAGTCAATTGGGCTTCTACTCGCAAATCTAATTACGAATCAACCAGTAATGCCCTGCTACCGTCATGACAGCCTCCACTGGAAAAATCGTCAATCAATATGAAGGAAACGGTGTATGATGCTGGATGAATCAGGAGTTATTAGCAGGGACCATCAATGAAACCACGCGCGGGATAGATGGTAAGTGATAAGTGTATAATATAGCGCAGGGGAGAAAGTACCGCATGTATGTGGAAGGGTAAACTGCAGTCCGAGACTACGAAGCTTAAGCTCAAAACCTCCTACTGATTGCCAAAGCACTACATCCTCTGGAGAAGTGCTTCAGCGACCTTGGAAGCACCGATACTGACGGGCTTCAATCCTTATGTAGTCAGACCGAGGTCTGTTTAACTTTGAAAGGTGTTTTTGAAGAACCTGCAGCCGTGCCAACATAAATAGCCTAAAGATATTAGAATAAAATGCGGCGGGCTAATATACAATAGGTGCGGATCAGATTACCCGCAGTCGTCGATTGAGAAGCGACTACATTCCAAGGCTGCCAAGTTTTGTCGATATGATTGGCCATTCAAGCTTCGCGCTGGACGGGTGTCCACACGTATTGCTCTATTCCGCTCCAGTTTATTAGGCACCAAACTTGGTGCGTTCCGCTGGAATCAGCATTCGAGTCTAGGTCGCAAAGCGCAGTAGAGAGCTTTCAGAACATAGCCCCAGTCTGCCTCCCGTACGCTCGACGAACCATCCACACCATACGGAAACCTATGCTCCTGACATGGTGCTTTTGTCTGCTGGCCCTAAAGTCACCGCAAAAGATGAAAACTAAGTTCCACCTGATGACTCGCGACAGGCTGTTTCATTTTTCCTAGTTCGTACGTGAGTGTGACGATAGCAGTAGAACAAAACAATTTTCATGATATCTTGACAGCAACAAGTCTGATGATCTGATCCGAAACATGCTCAGCTCGAATGTTATTCGTTGACTATGATCTCGAAATTCGGTATGGCCGTTGTCGTGATCGCTTGCGCGTGGCAATGTTGATGCATGGATGCTGGAATAGTTTTTATTATTATTTTATTTAGTTTGTTAATGTTTTTATCGCTAGGAACTGTATTATATTGCAACTTTCGGGGCGATTTTTCAGAATCGTGAATTTTTCACTTTCCTACAGTTCTAGTAATGCTTTCAGAGGAACATGGAGAAGGTGGGCGTTACCCAAGGACTCAACATCAGTGAATTGCACGATGGAATGAGTCTGTTCCAATGACAATACACCAACTGCTGATATTAAGCAGTATGTAGCGGATGTTTACGGGAAGTTTATCACAACCGCTGACGTTGGAAACATTCGCCGCGGCAATTATCCGTTTCGAGGGATTCGGCTTGAAGGTCGTTCAAAAGGGAAAACGGTCATTTTGGCGCGAATCCTCGTTTTTTAAATATTTTTGGAAATTTTAAAATCAGAATTTCAGGCAAAGTACTTACAGTACATCAATTATAAATATGTACCGGTTATGGGAGAGTTGGAAATCATCGAATAAGTGCCAAAATTACTGGTTTGGTGGAAAACTTCCTTTCCACCACTTCCGCGGAATTAATCTGTTATTGGCGTTAGATCACTTTTCCAAGTTCTATAAATGTTTTCGTTGCAACTTCCGCGTCGAAATACGTCATTTGTAGCCTGAGAGTGCTTCATTTGCGGCGTTTTGAAGATATGGTCGAAATGGAAATATACGACCATACAATGTTGGCATTGCATTTCAACAAGAACACTAACACATTTGATAGTGAAACATGTATGACAACGTTTTCCAACTTCTTGTCCGTACGATATTTGTACTATTTCTCCTTGTTTGCAAGATTTCAGGTAGATACTGGTCGACGAAAAGTTACTCTTAGAAATGGTTGGAAATGACGCTATCATATGGCTGTTTTCATCTTCGGTGTATATGGAGCGGCGTAAGAAAAGGGTATCATGTCCCACTCTATCACTGAGAATCTTCAGAAGTGAATTCTATCTACTCTACTGCGTTGTTTCCAACTAGATTTAAGGTCGCGTGGCGTTCATACGAAACAGTATACGAAAACAGATTAACTCAAGCTGTCTGCCGATCACTTGGAGGTATACCTCTCAGCCAGTCACAACTTGATGGTTAGAACGCCAAGTATCTATCGCGGTGCAGAAAAATATTCCGATCAATATGACAATCAACGGAATCAAAAGGTGATTACCATGTACCACAAACGCTTCAACTACAAGTTTCTCATCACTTCCCGCATGTGTTCGTTCTCCATGTTGTTCATGGCAAACGTCATTCGGAAGGAGCAGCTACTAGTGTGAATGCATACTGCATTCTCAGACGTTGTTCATAGCCTAAGTCATCGGATGGAGCAGCTACTAGTGTGAACGCATACTGCACACTTAGACGTTCTTCATGGGCTAGATCAGCGCGACTGTGCTATTGTAGGGTCGAGCGAACCGAAGACGATCGGTTGAGAATAACGTAACGAGTAGACAAGGAGTATGTAACGATCCACGTCTGATCGTTGAGTTACGCGTAGCCCAAAAACGGATCCCCAAAATGAAAACAAGATTGGACCCAACAATTTCTACGGTTATTAAGAAATGCATCAATAATTACAAAAAGCAAACCTCAATCGTTCGCGACGATAGTCTCGTCCAGCAAAATCAACAGTTTCTCAACAGGACCAGCAAGGTCAAAGGTCAGCCGTCACGCCAGTAAGCCAGGACAAGAATGGCTACTCGCGCCAAGGACAGTTAATGACACATTAGTTCAATAAAACAAAACGGGGTGGGTGAGGTAGTGGGAACAAGTGTCAGGTTAGTGGGAAAATGGGGAATGCAAACGATGGGGACGAATTTTCTCAGTTCATGCATCAACAACTTTACAGAGTTTATTGTCGACCCGCGAGGCCAACGTAACAGCGAACGATGAACAAGACGAAACGATAGAAGGACGGAGCGACAAGCGAGCACGCAGCGAGGTCGTACGTTCGAGTGCGCGGGGTACTTGTCGGTATCCATACTCGTTCAAACAAAATGTTTAAGTACATACAAAAGTTGAAAACCGAAAGAGTACAAATAGCAGTCGTAACTCTAACATAGTCAGTAATAAACAAATGAGGTCGCTACACCATGGACTTTATTTTCTGAGTAGATCAGAATCAGCAATGTTTGATAATGAATCAGTATATATTTTACTATGTACAGCTCTTCTGTTCGATATATGGTGGAAAATAGTTTCACAGTTATATTTGCAGAATCTTGCGTTCTGGGGATGACGCAGAAATGGTATTCGGCCAACAGCCAGGTTCTTGTATTGTCGATAGGCTGGAACTGTTATATATATATAGTGCAAATGGACAGTTCTGCGATATTTTCTGTTTACACAAGCCACCAAACTTGTGAATCCTTAAGACGGGTATCTAAAGGTGAAAATGGGTAGGCGAAAAATTGGAGAATCAATCTATTTATACTGGTAGTGGACCTTGGCGGTAATGGCAGTCCGTATGCGATTAAGTGAATAACAGCCGTCCCACACCGTTACGGGGATTGCGTTTGCGCCACAAAATCTCCTGTAGGTGGGAGTCAAACAGCTGTCCATCAGATCCAGATATTGCCCTGAAGTGCTTCTTGGCAAACGACCACAAGTTTTCGATGTTTTGTGTGTGGATGACTGAATTTTCGGGATCCACAAAGTTAACCGAGTGGTTGATAGTCCAATGCTCATAATGAGCTATCGTATCCAGTGCTCGGTGAGCCCGTCAGTTATAATGATGGTATTAGGCTGTTATCGAGTGTGATAAATGTTTGATTAGACTCACTCGCACATGACGTCGAATAATGGGAATCAGCGTGGCGGAATCCCGTTTGTTTCCAGGGCAAACTACCATAAACGCATTCGTGGTATCCCTTTCGATTCCACCCAACACCCACGCCTTAGAAAAATGGCTTCCCCTGTGATACTTCCGTTTCATGAAGAGAGATTCGTCGATGTCTAAAAATTAGACGGGCACAGGATGACGATTAGGAAAACGTACAGACAAGTCTCGCTGAAGTCTGACGTTGGTGAAAATATTGACCAACAGTTGTTAGTAACAGGGGTCTCAGTGACACGTTCTTTTGGCAAGTCCTTGGCTGCAGTGTTACGGAGAGTGATGTTGGCAGTCATCGCAAGATACGAGGTGGGATAAAACACGCAACAAGTGTTCAAAATACAATGAGTTTCGTGACAAAATCGAGAGAACGGTAGTAAACGTGAACCGTATACTTCGGGGTGATATCCCCATATCCTGAGCCCAGACAGTACTCAAATCAAACCACATTGGAGACCCGTGGTCAGACAATCGTGGAGCACCAGGAGTGATAATGGTGGTCTAAAGTTGGATATTAACATGGTGGAACATCGCAGAACATACAGATATGCTTCTGAAGTTGGTGAAAATATCGACCAGTATGCAGCATGCGACCACACCAGTATCTGCTCCAACCTGACTCACTACAGCTATGAACAACTTTTGGGAATGCCGTGTGTATCCACACCAGTAGCTGCTCCTGCCAAATGACATTTCTACTCTTACGGTGGGGCGTTTTGTAGTTTTCATTTCCGTTTACAAAGGTCGAGTCCCCATTCATGAGCGGTGGCTGGCGGAGTACAATCTGCCAATTCGACGGTTGGTGGGCCCGCAGCTTCGGCCTCTTGCTGCAGCCAACTTCGACCGTCACTATAAAGCCCTGCATAATGTACTTGAAAAACTGCATGACAGGAGCACCCGCACCGCTGTTACCTGTTTTAACGGCATTAGTGCCGTTGCCAGCGAAATAGCAGAACGTGATAAGACTGGCTTTCTTTCGTACGCTTTCCCCGTTGGCGCAGGTACGATTAGTAAGCAATCGAGGTTGATGAAGAAGCCCGGAACAGGGTACCATGTGAACGTTGCGGTGAACCGGCGCAGATGGACAGCTACCGCCGTGATGTTGATCAACTGATTTTATACTTCGAATATATCCAAATGGTGGACATAATTAAGCGTCCATTCTGTGGCAAGCAGCTTCAACCTCAGTCACCTGGTAGGTGCACGTTTCAAATTCTTAATTTTGTCAGTTCCCTCCACTTCAGCCATTGTTCGCACTCCCCCAGTGATTATGGAAAACCAAGTCTCGCGAACCACTCACAGTCGATGCCAACTTCATAAGTTTCACTGGTCTCTTGCGGAGCTGGAAGTATAAAACTTGTGTAGTATCACCCGCTGCAGATGTTCCGGTAAGGGTCAGTAGTGGAGGAGTTTGTGGTTCCACAACAGATTCTATCTTGGTTGGTTGTTGGTTGTTGTCCGTCCGCACCGATCACGTGAACTGCTGAAATGGTGAGAGTATGTGAGGTGTGTTGAGTGCTGGAAGCAGCTAGCAGCAGTCGGGCACCTAGGGAGGTTGCACCGTTTTGTTGTATAACAATGGAAAGGGAAGACTATACGAAGGAGGTAGGGAGAAATGAGAAAAGACGAGAGAGGAAGGAAATGACAACAATGAAGGTACATGGGGTTATACGTGTCCGACTGCCAACGGCCATCTTGGTATAATCCAGTCATCTAGTTGCCTCTTGAATGCATCGACTGACGTTGCCATGACAATCGTCGCCGGAAGTGCGTTCCATGTCGAACAGACTCGGACAGCAAAACTATGCCGTCTGCATAAAAGGCTACTACGTGGTATAGAGACCTTGTACTTATGGCCCCTGAGATTCACTGTATCGGCGAGTGTAAAAAGCTTCTCGTTGGGGTGACTCGGGGAGCATAGGATTTTGTATGTTAATATAAGGTCGCCCCTCAGACGCCTGTAGGCTAGGGGGAATAGTTCCAGCTTCGACAGACGGTCTTCATACGACAAGGAAAATAGACCTTCAACCCTCTTAGTGGCCCGTCTCTGGATAGCCTCTAGAGCAGTGACGTCTTTCTTCCAGTACGGCGCACATGCCTGAATGTTGACTTCCAGCAGTGGCCTTACCAGTGTGCTGTAGATACGTGAGAATCTGTCGACTGGGAAATTCCCAAGGATCCTACTAAGCATAGCTAATCTGCTGCTGGCTTTCTTTTACCAATAGCATAATGTTAGTACTAGGGGAGAGGTCTGATGTAACGACGGTACCTAGGTCGCGCTCCTGGTGGACAGTGGCTAGGGTAGCACCACCGATGCGATATGTTCTAGTGCTGTGATGACGAACGTGCATAGTCTTCGACTTGGACGTGTTGAAGGGCAATCGATTTTTCAGGGACCATAGATGCAGGGCATCTAGGTCTCTTTGAAAGTCTTCTACGTCTTTAACAGCTGTGTAAGAGGCCCCATAGTTTCGTATCGTCAGCATACATCACAACGGGAGAGTACTCACGCCTGGGAGGTCGTTAACGTAGACTAAGAATAATAGGGGGACCCAGTATGGAGCCTTGTGGTACACCAGTTGTGGCATGAACGGCCTGGATAGCTCACCATTAACTCAACTGTGTAAGTGCGACAGGATGGGTATTGTTTGAGCCAAAACAAACCTCACTGCATAAGCCCATATTGTTCAATTTGTCCAGTAGTATACTGTGATCAACTTTATCGAACGCCTTCGTGAAATCTAGAAACACAGCATCAACTGGGAGGCGTTCTTCGGCAGCTTTTGTCCACGAGTCAGTGGCAATCAGTAGGTTGGTCGTGCATGAGTGACCGTTTCTGAAGCCGTGCTGCTCCGGCGCTAACAGTGAGTGAGTATTTAAATAGTTTCTTACGAAATCGTCTATTATGCTCTCCATCACTTTTGACATGGTTGGTAGTAGAGCAGTCGGTCTGAAATTACTGGCGTTCGTCCGATCCCCACCCTTGTAGATAGGGAGAGATGACGCCGTGCTCCTGGGTGGCTGTTATACAGCCAATACGCGCAAACGGTTCCGCCAGCTCATCTGCGCAAACTTTTAGCATTTGTGGGGGTATCTCGTTAAGCCCTGGAGATTTATCAACGAGCAAGATAAGTGACTTCGTACGCACGTCAGCCGGGGGTAATGTTAGGGGATGGATCCGAGTGGCGCATGGTTCCGTCTCGGCGGAGTTGCTGAAGACAGATGCATACTGAGCACATAATATCTCTGCTGCCTCATAGTTAGAGGTAGAGAGTCCTGAAGGTCCCATGAGAGAGGATATGGCAGCTTTCGACCTGGTCAGGGAGGCCATGTGCCCGAAGAATCTTTTAGGGCAATCAGCGATGGATCTCGCAAGTGATACTTGGTGAGCCCTACGGTCGGCGCGTACGGCTGCTGTGCACTGATTACGACAGCATTTGTATGCCAGGTGTGAGGCGCCATCTCCTTTAAGGAGAAATGCATCCCACAGGGCCCACTTCTCTTTCATTAGACGCTTGGTCGATGGTTTGAGCCAGGACGACTTGCAGGTGGGGCGTGGAGTGTAAAGTGGGACTGAACTAGTTATCGCGGTGTTCAGGTGTAACATAATACGCTCTAGATGTTCGTCTACCGTGCTACATTCTTCAGGTGGTGGCCAGTTAGCTTGGGATAAATGTTCTCGCATCTTTCGAAAGTTGGCTCGTCTGAAATTGCGTCGAGCCGACAGTAAGGGGCGGGTGATCGTGACGTCGCATATTAGGCGGAAACTGATTGTGGCATGGTCGCTTGCACCTAATGGCGCACCAACTTCGACTATATCCACCATATGGGGTTCAGTAGTTAACACCATGTCTAGTCGGGATGGCCTGTGACCTTCTCTCCACCTTGTGGGTTGACTGACATGCTCGGTGAGTCCTACTTCCTGCACGAGATTGTAGAATTCCGTGGCCGCAGTACCAGACGTTAGCCCGCTGGAGAGACCTGCATGCGGGAGGTTGAAGTCCCCTAGAACGATGACGCGATGTCCGGGGATTGCGGTGGCCCGTCTAATGGCACTGTGCATTCTTTCATCCCATTCTGGGGCTGCGACGGGGCACGATAAATGACGCCGACAATGACTTGCAATAAGTGAGGTGTCCTAACATTTATCCACAGGGACTCTTCAAGTGAAAGCAGGGTTGGGTCTCTGTTTAGGGCTGCGCGTAATTCAGCACCAACGTAGACTGCTACGCCCCCACCTCTGCTGGCTAGCCGATCCTTGCGAAAGACAGTATAACCAGGAAGTTCTATCTCGTGATCGGATATGTCCGGCGTTAGCCACGTCTCCGCTATACCTACGATCTTGGGCTTCTTTGAGTCGATCAGCTGTCGCAGTTCCTGTACTTTGTTCTTTAGAGAAAGAACATTAGTAAACATACACCACCAGCTAGATACGTGTACCTGCGTACCCTTATCTGGGATAGTGTCTGCCTTCAGATGTGTAACGGGTACTACCTGAGCTAGGCCGACCCTTTTGAGGTCGGCTGTACCAGGTTTTTTGGCTGTGCGGGAGGTGGTGGGCTACTGATGACCTCCGGTATCTTGGTCATCTTTACTACACTTGCCGCCATGAGAGGTATACCAGTAAAAGGCGTTTCCATGCTCAGACATTGGTTCGTCCACATGAAGTCGGATCTCGGATAGGAGTTGCTTTTGGCGTATCCCATTTCTGAAGCACAGTGGACAACATAACTATCGCGCAGAGGGTGATTCGCAATAGTCTGGAAGCTGAGATTGAGCCCACGTTTATTGGGCACGGACGGCATTGATAGACCATGCTCCACATTCGCCTACGTCTAGGTTTAGTTTGGCTCGGATAAACTTCCACTGCTCAATGTCGTGCTTGTGCGCGTGCAATGCATTCGCATCCTTCATTTCCTCTACGCCGTGTACGACTAAGCTACACGTTCGATCGTACTGGGAACTCTGGAGGTTGCGATATGCCGTTCGTCGAGTCTCCCTGATCACCCAAGGGAAGTCAGGTTTCAGTCTTGGGCAAGAACCTGGGCAAGGAAGGTGCGTTTGAGAGTACGTCCTCGATGCCTTCTATCTGACCGAGAATGACACGGATTGGCCGAGGGCGTTAGTCATTGGTGAGACTTGCGAATCCTGCATAGCTGGGGTTTACCTTCCACGCCTAGCCTTAAGTAGATCACAAAGGGATCTCCACTGCAACTTATCATCAGCTTCTTTCAGGTTGAGCAACGTGCTTTCGCTTTCTGAGGCGTTATAGATAATGAGATTATGCCCAACGAACTCGGGACAGTGACTACGCCTGGGCGTATTTGTGCCTTGTGTTCTGAGCTGGGGGACGGCTGTGTGATTACGGCTTTCGACTAACGGCTTAGAGCTTTCCTCGTTCGTGCTGATGGGCGACTTGGACGCACCAGCTTGCTGAGACACAGTAACAATGCGTTTACCACGCTTCCGCTTAGTGCGGCCTGTCGAGGCTGGTTTACTAGCTAGTACAGGAGACGGCGGGCTTTGATTGTGTGTAGCCAGGCTGAGGTTGCCTGGCGTTGGCGTATCGGGACTGCATATTGTAGAGGGTGAGGAACTGACTAACTCGCTTGTTCTGTCTTTATCCTGAGTGATGCTGTCCTTACGGATGTTTAGTCGGCATGTCACACAATGGTATCTGAGGGCTGGGGTGGTTGAATCTCGGAGCCTTGAATACAAGCCCGTGAGGAACTCCGAGTCGCACCTGCAGTGAACCCGATAGTTACAGAAGTCGCAGAACATGACTAGGCCCTACCACCTCCGAACACGGTCCACAAACGTCGGCAGTTGGATTAATCGCACGTCCCATGCTAGCTAACTAATCTGCAAAGCTTATAAAGTTTAGGAAAATAACAGGATGAGGAAAAGACGAATAAAATTTACTAACCGTGCTGTCCAGTGAGTCTCTGTGGCGCCATAAGGTATTGCTGTGTTGCTGCGGTGGATGGTATGTAAATGGCAGCGGTGTGACAAGATTAAGTCCACGTGCCGCTTGCACACTAGTTAAAGAAAGCGCGATTCAACCTATCCCATTGATAAAATTGAGGAAAATGAGTTTCCTAACATGTGCGCACACGGTTTTCTTGCAGATACCAAACGTGATAAACGAGCTGGTGATGAATTTATGTGATATATGGCCTCAGTCGCCCGGAAGGAAACCCAGAACGCGTGAAAACCAACGGCTACATTCTGTGCTGAAGAAAGGCGGAGTAGTATGTACCATTTTCCACAGACTTCAAATACATAATTCACGTCGATATCCCCACATGTTCGTTCTCAGCGACTTCACTCGTCCACCTGTGTGTTTCATCATAGGGTACTGTTGCCTTCACTCTTAAGCTAAGACCAATGGATGCAGCAGTTATAATTATCTAGTCATGGAGTACCGTTCGTCTTTACTCGCAAGCTAGGACAATTGCACGGGGCCGTTATAAGCTTTTAAGCGGAAAGTGCCCCTCGATGTCGTTCGTTCAGCAGGTTACCTCGTCCGCATTCCAGTGTACGTCATGATTCCAATGAAAAGTTTACAACCCTGGCAGAAACGAATGATTATGCATGCCGAATGTAAACATAAAAATACCACTGTTTTGCCCAGTTTTTGCGTACCATCCCAAGTTGGAATATGCTCACTGGCGTATATTGGGTTTGCAGCATCATGATTCAACAACGGTTCGATCGTTAGAAGCATAATCACGTTTTCACGCACAGACATTCAAATTTCAATAAAAGCAGGTGTCTCAACGTCTGTGGAATGGATTTCAATCACACCACATCATTTATCCTCCGGAATAACGTACAACACACCCCTCATTTCTTTTCCGTCCATTCCAGGAACTTAAACGCGCCACAAAATTACAACTTCTATAATCTGGAAAACATTTCTACCTCAAAGATTACAGAGATATCACCGGTCCACCGATTGCACGCAGGCTAGCTCAGGTCCTTTCGCATGGCCTCCGATTAACCTGAATAACTCACACACTTCCACACCCGGTGGTCGTTCGTAAACATCGGGGAGGACACTTCCGGTATGTCTCAAAGCTCATTGACGTGAAGCGAAAAGTGAAGAGGCCTCAAGACGGAATCCTACGGCAGCGTGCTCGTCGCTATAAGTCGGAGAGAAATGCCTGCTCTTACACCGACGGACTGTTCCTTACCCAGAAGAAACGCAGGTATTCCTCATGAAACCATCCCACATAATCCAAAAGATCGCTGTTTCATGGACAGATTCTGATGAGGTACCTTACCAAAGACCATGATAAGGTCACCGAAAACAATATCTACGGCATATCATCCGCCCAGTTCACCTTTGCAGTAAGATTGTCCAAGCATAATATTTGCCAAAATGCACCAGGGTACTCGGAGCGCACCACGCGAGTTTAGATCCCTTCTTTATCAACCTCTTTATGATCATCACCACTATACTTGTCATGCAAGCAGGTCTATACTTACTAGCTGTTTTATTATCCACCTTCTTAGCTATGAGACGCATGACCGCCTCACGCTACGTCACGGAGAGAACCTTGTTCTCAATTGACTTCCAAAGGAACAGGGCATGCAGACTGCATATAACCATATCAAGTTCACAAAGTAGTTTTGATTCATGTCCAACAGGTCCAGCAGATTTCGAGATGTTCAGGTATCTCAGTTATCCATAGATTTGGCCTCAATGATCCCCGTCTCCCTTGAGAAGAGGTGATCGTTGATTCTTGTTTCTATCTCCCTGGATGGGACGGGTGGTCCCGGTACGGAAGTGTTAAAATATCGGTCCTCCAATAAGCAAGCCTTGTCGAAATAAGGGTTAATAGGGTTTTCAGCTACATCATCGCACGTAGGTGCTACGGTACTGTGCCCGCAAGACGTTGTACTTATCCAGAGAATCGCGTTGGATTAATGGAAGTAGTGTCCGCTTACATCCTCTCATATCTTAGCCCGAGAGCTTTGAGATGATGCCTGCAAGATCCCGAGGCTGTCCTGTATATCCCAAACGTCGTAGTCGACGGAGCACCGGTATAGACCAGAATTGGCCTCCCAGCAGTAGATATTTTATTGGTCAGTGCGGTTAGGCAACTGTCCATCGACTAGAACGAATAGCACTGTCAGTTACCACGTTAAAGTGTCAGCCAAAACGTCACAGTCATGATTGCGGCGACGCACATGAGATCGCATCGACTTTTCTGGAATGTTTCATGCTTGTTTTCTCGAAGCGTTTTCAAGGGGATCTGAAATATCGTTATGAGAGGGCGGGAATCGTAGCTGTTTCAATGAAAAACATTAAAAACTATCCACCTACCGGAGCAATTTTGAGCAAAGCAGGGTGACGGGCACGCAACGGCTTGAAGAATAAACACAGAATTGCCAGTGCAGTGTGTTGTACCCGGATAGTTTTGGTCATGTACGCGTCGCAAGAACTGCAATGGCTTTGGAGGGGGATGACCTCACCGATGGTTTACCCATGTTCGGTGTAAACAACTTGTAGGTTCAAGAAAAGTTAGATAGCCTTCTATCCATCACGGAACGTCACCTTTATTCGGTTGTTAGTTGGGCACCTAGGCAGCTGGCAACCTACCTTTTGACGATGAGGTGTAGTGCTGAAGCGCATATTTAGAGTTTCTGTTATCACATCCATCTGTAAACGGCGAAGTCCACTTAAGTATGGTTTTACTCCCTCCTCATTGCTCCTGTGATTTTTTCAAACGTATTCCATATTTTCCGGATTCTGTTCTTCGGTATCTGTGTAGTGAACAAAACGTACTTGTGAAGGACGCTGATCGCGTTACCTCCGTCTTGTTACCATGTACTAGCACGTAGCATGCCGCCACTTTGTTTCACTGCACGCACTATCTTCCGCCTCGTCTTAGGTTCCCGAACACGTCTGTGTAACAGGCTGAGGAAGATAACCAACCACAGCCTGACGTTTGCGGTCCGTGAACTTGAGACCACTTCCGATTGGTGGTTTATTTCTGAATCGTGCTACCCCCTACATATGGACTGACAAGTACACAGTGTGACTTGATGCATCCTAAGTATCTGTGTTGTGTGCTACACGTTACTGGCTGACTTGTGGCCTTTGTCTTGTGTGAGGTAAACCTTATTGTGCCTCGGTCACGAACGTTGGATATTGCATGTGTTGTCACCTGTGCTTGACTCACTAGAATACTTCACCCGAGTCCGTGTTAGTTCGCTACTTTCTGAGTGCATTCATAACGAATCCGACGTGTAACATGGTGAAGCATGTATTCATACGCAGGTGAGAGATTAACTGACGCATTCGTAGGCGCCCAGGTAATTTTGCTTGTACTCGTTGTCAGCAAACATATTCAAGATCTACAACTTCCATTGTTGTGCATTCACATGCACGGTACGCTGATTCGTTTATGGCGGATCCCATGTACGCATCCTCTGTTCACTGCAGGTTTAGTTTTATTTTGCCTACTTCACGTCAGACCAGATTGCAAATGACGCCGCTGTCTGCGGCTCAAGAGTCTAAAGGGAGAAACGGTTCTGATTTTGCCTGGAGGCTGCGCAGCTAGTTGCCTCAGGCGGATCTCTGTGGCGCGTTTGGGTGCGCCCCATCTTTCAAGTATGATGACGAATTTATAAACACCGTTGAAGACCTAACGGTAGGTCGTGCTAGGAGCGGCTGAACCTGGAGAGTATCTTCCCGGGGGTGAGAAGGCCTTTGAACAACGTAAATCGTCTGTTGACTGGCCTTTTGAAATTGGCTGTTTCACTCACCGTGGGCAGAATATGTTACGGCTGCGAGAACTGCACAAGAAGATGTTTCGTACCACTTTTACAGAATAAGTTTCCCATTACTGATGCTTCTGTGGGCACGGATTTGATTTTTTGGTAATGGGATTTATGTGTATGCTTGTTAAATCTTCGGACCCCTTCATTTTTTCATATTTTGAATGCGCCAGTGGGGTTGATAACGTTCGTATCTTCTGATTTGAGTAGTTTCATGGAAATCCATTCAGTCTCAGTGTCTAGGCTGTGAACTTAAAATCCCAGTGTGGATGTACAACATTCGGAAATTACGTGATGAATTATTTTGCGCTTACGTAATATGTGTGGGCTAGTGTACGATTTTCATGGGATGGAAGTACAGTCTGATGATTTGAGCACTGTGCCTTCCTTCGGCCAGGTAAACTAGTTGGTAAATTAAGTTTCCACGGCAAACGACCAAATGTGAAATGCACTATTGCGCAGTGAAGTGATGGTGGATTTTGTTGAAGTTACGTGCTTAACACAGCACAGTCCTTCTCAGCTGTCTTTTTATGATGATAGCGGAAGATAAGTTAGACGACAGCCAGATTCCCATGTCCACCTTGAGGTCCACTTTTTTCAGCCACTACAGTTCTTCCACCAACAGACGTCTGCGTGTGCTTATCGTCAGTGACACCGAGACACCACTCCTATGATCACTGAGTCAAGTTCAGCTTACAGAATGCTGAGATCATGGAAGTCCCAAATATTAATAACACATAAATACGACAAAAGATTTAATGGAGTTTATCTCTAGAAGGCCGTCGATTTAAACTGGAAATAGCAGCGGCCTTCAGGCTGACCCACTCAAGTGTATGCGTAGAAACACAGGATGAAGCCAGCTTTGACCATACAAGTTTGACTACTGAAGAACGATGCTATTTTGTGACGAACGAATAAACAGCGTACAGATCAGAGTTGGTTGGGCGTAGTCCGTGAGGTATTTCGTAAAAGCTTTCACAAAATCAAGGAAAATGGCATCGGAAATTAAACTGCAGTCTCCAGCGTCAGTTGGACTGTCAGTTAGGACAGGCACTTCGGTCACCTGATCAAACCGATAGAAGCCAGAGCTGGGCTGTATAAACAAGATGTTGCGGGACTATATGCTTCATGAGACATTTCAGTATCTAGCACGGAGTATTCGTTAGATAACTCGGTCGGTAGCTCGCAGTTGAGCGTTTATCATCCGATTTATGAATGAGAATGATGTTGCTCTCCTTTTACTCAGATGGAATGGTGTTCCTAGAGAGTGTTAGTTTGAAGAACTCAAGAGATTGTTTTGTGCGTACACAGAACACTTCTTCCAGTATTTAGATGTTAAACGACTCACGAATTCACGGGCGATACACGTGTTTATTCACAGAAATAAATGACTTTGTGACCGCGTAAGCGTACGAAGAAACTCTTTTAATATACGATCCTATAGAGCTTGATGGCCTTAGCAACGGTATGTGGGCAAATTAATGTCCTTGTAGAACCTGTGCAGACGTATACGTTTAAGGTACAAACTCTGCAGCATACAGACACGCTTAAATGCCGCATGAGTGCACTTCGTCCATTCCTATGTGTAACCGAATTGATGGACTGCTAACAACAGCAGGAAGCAATATCTACTGAGAGTGTCGTATCTCAACGCGTGTCCACTGACGAGAATCCTGAAATATAAGAAAATAAGTGTAGTATCTCAAATAAGACAGGACGTGATGGCTAGGTCACGAAGTGAAACTGAGGATGGGTTCAGAGGAAATCACACGTTCAGTAAGATCGTTCCCTTCTTTACAGATGTATAGTGAGAAAAAACAACTCGCACACTCTAGCCAGCGGTTCTGAGCGATTTTAGCGAATTTTACACGGATCTGAAAATAAAAACTTAAGACGTCCGGGGCAAATTAGTCCGTATGTCTCGACATTTAGAGGGTTTCTATTGACGTAAACTGCAGTCATGGAAAACAGGATGCAGCACCGTTTTTGATAATCGTTGATGGAAAGTACAAAATAGGCATATAAGAATCTTACAATCCTTCGAAAATGTCTTCAGAAAAGCAGCCAACAACTTCTGAATGAAGGTAGTTCCAGTGGTTGATAGCCTCGCAAGGGAAGGGCCGTTGCCTGAGAAGTGTGCGAAGTCAAACTCGCACAGCTTTCCGTCGTCATTTCTCCGAGCGTCATCCGCCACTGAGGTGAAGAACTGTTACACGAGTCCTGCGCAAAAGTAAGTGTGAAAGAATGAAGTCACCTCGACATCTTTAAATCTCAGTTGGATAAAAATCAAGAATTTTTAGACCATCTCCGACATAGAAATGCTGCGGGCCAGTGACCGTCCTGGTGGCTACTCGCTGGACAAGTTCGATAGCGACCATGTCTTCCTTTAAACCGGTACATAGGACTTGATCAGCTTACTTGATCAGTGGACTTATGTAGACGCTGTGAAGCGTTTGAAAGTCATGTTCGCGTATACAATGGAAGGCCCGTTGAGTTATCCCAGGAATTACAAACCTCCTTTCATTGGCCCTCTGGCGATGATGAGAGAGGAATTAACTGGACGACAAACTAGTCCCCAGGTTGTTTTCAAGGTAGACGTTTGATGCACCTGTTGCACCCCGTGCAATATGCATCATAAATAGGTCCCCGAAATCTCTTTTGAGTGACGTATATGCATTTATGTTGTCTTTCAGAGGGAAAACCCCCGTCAGCTTGCCGGTAACTAATGCTGTACTGGTCAATCTGTGTTGCACTGAGAGCACAAGCAGTCCAGATTTCTAAGTCGTCAGTGTAAAGGGAAGCGTTGCCAAAAATCAGGTAGGGAAGGGCAATTATATATTAAAAAACAACAGTGAATCATACACGCATTCTTAGAAAACTCAAGCAGAGATAGGAGAGGGTAAACATCCGGTCCAGTTTGATCAAAATTTTCCCACCGAAAGTAGATGTAATCCAGCGCAGAACTTCTCCTTGAATGCCATAAGCGTCCTGTATATGTCCGTGGGGCACAAGTTCGAAGGCTTCGGGAAAGTAGAAGATAACATCCGAAATGTTGCCATTGTCTTCGGCCTGTTTCAGGCAATCCATGGAGAAAACCATATTTCCTATGCGTGAGTGGTCGGGTCGGAAGTCTTGCTGAGTATAAAGGAAAGTTCACATGAGGAGTGCTCAAGGATGGCATGATCCGACAGACATTCCATCACTGCGTGTGATGGTGGTCAGGCTGATCGGCCAAAAACCACCAATTGAATGTCGGTTGCCTGCCTTGACTCTGTGTCGGTTTCGTCGTATCTCAAATTCAATGCGGTGGTTCCTCATACCGCTTGTCCCAGCCATATTGAACACCGATTTTCACAGATGGTCAGGTGTTTTGATATTCAGGAAAGTGGGATCGGATCTCCTCGAATCCAAAAGAGATCTAGGGAAGAAACATAAATGTCCGTAAGATCTGCTTCGTATGGCCCAGCTGTCAACCCACGGAAGGCTTTGGTGGCGCAGTATTGAGTAGGTTCGGGCAAACATTTGTAATTGTGAGGAGAGAGTTCAGGAAACGGATCATTTTCCGGGGTGAGACCGGAAAAAGCTATCATAAAATAGCTTGGAACTGGACAGATTAATCTGCTGAAAAGTGGCTTAAATAGTGCCGAATTTCACTCGCCTTTCTCACATTAAGAAAGCTCAACAGAGGAAACGAAATATCACTTTTAGATCCGTCTCTACGAAAACGGACTGAATACAGGAGCCATTTACGCAACAGATATAACTTTGCAGGAGGCAATTGTGTATATACTTGCACCTGAATCTAGGTCTATCCATTTGAGACTAAGGCATTCGGATAATCTATTAAAATAGACTGAGCATCGGGTGCATTCATTAACCACCTGAATTCTGATGTTATAAAAAAAAGCGGAAATGGAGACAAAATCGAAACAGGAGAATCACTCGTAAGAGTAGGAAGCAGAAGCTGGCTTATGAA
>LOND01000372.1:138923-160149 GCA_014220965.1 Paragonimus kellicotti
AAATGACTATCGTAAAAGTCCGCCAAAACGTTCGTGGCTTATGCATTGAAGCTCGTAAGTCTTGCTGCACCCAAGAGCTCTTGTACGACAACCTTTGTTTTCCGAGTTAAAGATGTGTATGGAGGCCTCCTTTCAAGGCCTGATGAAACGTACAGTTGACTGTTGACAATGTAAGCGATTCTCTCGGATAAGTGGGATGCATCGGTTCCCGGTTTGCGCATAAGCAATTTGATCACTGTAGGATTGAGGATTCCAGGTTAGTGCCTACGCAAGCTGTTTCTTCAGAAGAAAATCAGGAATTTGACCGTGAAGTTGAAATAGTGGCTTACTGTGCCTCGAAACAGTCAACAGTTTCAAACGCTCAGAGGTTGACGATAACGCCAGCTAACTTGACATAATTTTCATGAACCCAACGGTAGAGCACAAATTCTTCCCAAGCCCGACCTGCTAATTATGAGACGCAGTATATCCATATTCAGTTCACGACAATGTTTACAGTCACTCGAAGCAGAACCAGTTCGGCTGCTGCTGTGGATGAAATCAAACTAGGTTCGATGGTTCGTATACACCGACAGTTCACCGGTGATCTGCACGAGATGTCAATTTCGTTGGATAATGTTGCAGTCATAACCACGCTGGAAACCGCATTGGAGATGTGTGATGATTTGCCTTGTTGGACTTCTCAGTAAACTTTTGGAATGCGGTATCCACTGGGAGGCAGTCACCTAGCGGTTGCATGAAAGGCCCACTCGCAACCCGCAAGTAGGTAGTTGACGCGTAATCCTCTCTAAAGCCATGCCGTGTTGGCTCTTGTAGCGGTGGTCATCTAGGCAATTTCATACGCAGTAGTTCAGGTTGCTCTCCCTGACTTTAGAGACGCACGACAATACAGCTATAGGGTGGAGGCTGCTAGTATCAGTGCGATTACTACCTTTGTATATTGAAGAGAAACACTATGCTTCTATGGTGTTCAATTCAGCAGGTAGTGTTGGTGTGCTTAAGGAGATAGGTCAGCGGTTCCACGAGAGTCAGCGCACTGGTTCAGCATTGACGGTGGCGTTTCAGCTAGACTCGGTAAATTACTCGCCCTCATGCGTAGTAGCTTGGGCCGTAATCTGACATAGCAAAAAGTGCGCACGCCCTCATTAGTTGCAGTATCACTACCTCTCGTTTGAATGGATTTCTCCTCCAGGTTACTAATGAATACGCTGGCAAACTGAGCATGCGGAACGTCTGTAGCTTCCGAGTTGCACGTCGAGAACACATTCGGGCCACTGATACTCGATGCAACATCAGCGAGTTCAGTTATGGATGACATATTACCACAGAGTTGCTGCAGGTAATCGAAGGAAAGCCGCGCCAAGCTGAGCTGCTAGTTTCGAAGGTCGAATGTCACAATGATTACACATTTGTTGAAGACGCTTTGGTACGCCCGGCGACAGGGATCCTCCCACATAAGTCGGAGGACAGCCCACTGAAATTGCTAGCTATGTGTGGATCCCCATTTGGTGATTCTGACCAACACTTCCAGCGGGCGGCATGAGATGGGTGGAGCTGAAAGTCAGCAGCAACCGCGATGGAGATGTGACTGAAGCTTTTCCCAAAGTACGTCCATCGAGCTAGATCCATCCACCGATGGTCAGCGACGATACTACCCCACTTTGATAGAACCAACTTTCCGAAATCTGCGGCGGATAATCCTCCTGTGGCGGGTGATACTGGCACCGAAGATAAGGCGAAAGAAGCTTGTTGCACGATCAGCGAACTAAGATTTCAAAGTGGAGAAGGAGGTATGAAGTAGTAGTTTCTGGGAGGTCCGTATCTCGGTGCGTAGGGTTTCAAGTTTCTCAGCAACGGGCCAAAACGTGAGAAAGGTGCTGCGTTCAAACTAAAGCAGTAAATGTTGGTCAAGGCGAGCCTTAAGATCTGCGACAAAGTTGGCGAAAACAACATGATCAGGTTAAGCATTTAAAGCCTCACAAACACGTAAGGATCAGAGGCTACGTCTGGAATTCTAGACCTCTAGTTTTCGGGGATTGTAAAGTTGTTGGTCAATGAACTGAGAAAGTTTGTCATCATCTTCTGCGATCCCTATTTCTCCCGCTAACCTGGCCTTTGTTCTGACTACCCTACTCACCCCGTTTTGTTTTACTGAACTAATGTGTCATTAAACGTCCTTGGCGCGAGTAGCCATTCTTGTCCTGGCTTACTGGCGTGACGGCTGACCTTTGACCTTGCTGGTCCTGTTGAGAAACTGTTGATTTTGCTGGACGAGACTATCGTCGTGAACGATTGAGGTTTGCTTTTGTAATTACTGATGCATTTCTTTAATAGTACCGTAGGCAATTTTCGGGTCCAACATCATTTACAAATTGGGGATCCGTTTCCAGGCTACGTGTAACTTAACAATTGGGCGTGGGTCGTTGCAAGGGTGATCCCTGAATTTCGCTGTGGTTCACTCTGTTGGCACTGTGCAACACAGATGACCCGTGAACCTCGTTATCCAAAGTGTTAAAGCCACATCACCTCTAAACTCGACATGGTACATGTTCAGATGTCAGTTATCCTTCATACGGCTTGGTTTTCCGGCCCCAGGCTGTATTGAGGGCACGGCGTTGCAGAATCTGCATGAGCAACTTGTACTTTCGTGGATATGTCGGCCAGATTATAGCCGCATTCTCTAGATGCGGTCGAACGAAACTGCCAAACAAAAGGCGAAACGAAAGATGAGTGAACTGGCCGGCATGAAGTTCTGATAACGCCAAGGTGTTTCTGGCCTTTTTACATTCGCTTCAGCATTCAAAGAGCTCGTGCGATCTTGTGAAGCCGCGGTTTCTATGTCCACCCTGGCAAGAATTGTCACAGGCGGGTTCTTGTCAAGTTAGTGCGTGGTGTTCAGAGTGTTTGTAATGTCACAACTGTGAACTAACCAGCAAGAAATTCCAGCCAATGTACTGGAAACTAGCTGAATAGAAGGTTGAGGCCTTTCTGTAAGATTGAAGAGTAGTTGGTAGTGTTTAGGGCAGGTGAAATTTGGATGTCTTCATCAGAATGTAACAACGGTAGGTGTTCATACAAGTAAGGCCGTTGACAAATCTCGAGGGTAGATGTTGACCGGAAATTGAACCTCGTGGTAAACCTCTCATTTAGGTATGAAGGTAAGGAAGGCGCACCCTGCACATGTGACTGGCAAGATTTGACTTCAGCCACTGAAGTAGCCTTCCTCGTGCGTCATAATAGAAAGGCTCGCTGATTGAAGCACCATGGTCCATGCGGTCAAATGTCCAGACAAAGTCAAGATAAACGACATTATTGCAGTTGCCTCGACCGACCACTTTGGTTATCAGTTGATTTATGGCACACGAACGGTCCTTGCACAAAACGTGGTGGGCGCTGGAGAAGAAGCCATGAATGTTGAGGCACATATAAAGCGAGTCACATATGAGCCCTTCTGAAAGTTTCCACGGGCACGATGGCAAGATAGTTGGTCTGTCCTCACTAGAAACACTACACACGCCACCCTTGAAAACAAGTATGATGCTCGTGAGTTTCCAGCTGCTGAGTACCGTCCACTGGTAGGCAGATTGTTCAACCAAAAGAGGCGTTCATTATGGTACTGGCCTACAATGGTTCAACCATGACAGTTTCGTCCGTTGCTACGAAGTCCAGTGGGGACGCTTTGTTTACCGGCTACCTTGTGTATTGATTTGAAGTATCCGTGAGACCAACTTCCAACAGAAAGTTGGGGAATGTCGCATCGTCGAAGCGTCGAAACTGGCCATCAGCTAGGTCGATATTGATAATTTTGGTGCTTTCGGCCCATCGAATCGCATCGTGCACCTTTCCGTTTCAGATTGTGTTTGAGGTGAGTATCCTGTCGACAATCCCAACCGGGAAGCACTGAATGCCCTCAACAAACAGATGAGTAAAGGTCGAAGTCCTCCTAAGAGGTTTTCCAGACTTTCATGAAGGACGTTAGCCTTACCTATGTTGCATGAGGGTGAACAATACTTAGCAGACACTACTAGCCTCGTGTATCTAACCACCTAACCCGTGATAGGGTTGGACGTTTTGATGACCGTGGAGAAGAATTGCTCAGCGGATTGATGACGGGAGTAATAATCAGGGAATTTTGATAATCCCGTATGTTGGGATATCGAGGGCAATGCGGCAACGATAGGTGACTCAAGGCAGACCCCGTAAAATATTATTAAAACTAACGCGACTGAATTAGGAACGTGCAGCGTTCAAAATAACAGACCCGCAGTGAAAGGAAGGTTTGAAAACATAAAGTTTATCAACAAAATTTTATCAATGAACTTACAAAATGGACATATCAAACAAAAAATCTCAGGAGTTGGGAAAAAACGCCCTGTGAAGTGGGAGTCTGTTCGCATCTCGGTGGTTGCTTCCAAAGATTTGCGTGCGCGTTACATGATGGGGAACAGGCGGCAAAGAAACAGAAATCTCGTCATGTCTGAGACAGTCACCTGGGCGTTCCAGGGAAAGCAGCAGCGTGCGAATAAAGCGTACTCACTAGCTTGGAACGTGAAAGTTGTGCAACGCAAGATAATTGCCGTGAGTCGACATGATGATGTAAGACTTGGAAGGGAGATGTGGTTAGAAAACCCATGTTGGTCAAGCAGAACTAGAACCTCGGCCGTGGCAAGGACATGCCCTGATGATGATATCTGACAAGAGCGAAACTCGAGTCTAGTGCTTCTTTTTGAAAGGGGTCGACTGGAAAGTCTATGGGAATGCGAGAGCTGCTGTCGGTTGTGGGTGATGCTCAATATGTACAGTGTGCTTTTCACGGTATTTAATAATTGCTGGACTACACCTAGTTTTCTTTGACTGATTTCGAGTAATCTTTCAACCAGTGTTAATGGACGTACGTTTCATGCCGTTCCATTGCCTCCAGTGGGTCAAATGGGATGCAGACAACGTTTGCACGTTTGCTGATGTCGTAAACTATGGCTGCGGACGGTCCAAGATTTGGCCTGTCGCACAGGGACGGTTCTGATGTCTGACAATTACTTGTGACCCCCAGTCACCAGTTTATGGAGACCTCCGTACCAATCTTGGTCAACTTCGACCGCAAACCAATCTTGGTTCTGAAACAGGTCGTGGGTGTGTGCTAGAGAGCGGTCAACCACAAAGGAAATTCGGCCACGATCCGGTATTCTGAGGCAGCATTCCGCTCAATTCATGCTTTTCATGCTTCAAACGATGCTCACTTACACGGGCCTACCAACACCTCCCCGATGATGCCAGAAGGCCTTCGTCCATCTTACATTATCACTAGTTGTGAAATCCACACAACTTTTGTCCTTGTGGCAACGACGCCGCCTGCGGCAGCACACGGCCGATTAAAAGAACGGCGTTTGCCATCCACGACCAACTGACAGAATGACCTCACACTGGACTTCAAGTTTGGGAAACCAATCAAGCCCGGCTAAGGTTGGCGCATCCAAAAGTCTGTTGGTCACCCCTCCGCGTCGGTGTCACCGATCGCCGTAACCTCGTATCTGTCCACATCACTGGTCGTTTGGATATCCTCCAGCTGGACATGATTATCTCGGAGGAGCTCTGGCGACCATTAAGCAGTCTTCATGTCCAACCATTGAACTAGATAGTGAACACTGATTGCGGCGGTACGTTGCGGTGAACCGGAAGACTGCATCGCCTACAGACACTTCGTGGCATCACAGTGGAGGGAATATGCTAAGTCCCCGACTGTATTCCGCATCTTCTCCGGTTTGATAGGTTCGAACGGCTTGGCTCCCATTGATGTCCCTACTCTAGTCTCCTGCAATCGAGCGCGCCTTCTTGCCCCATCTCAGAAGCTGTCAGGCCACATCATTCAACAACGCGTCTTCCTGTTCCGGAACGACCGAGGCCTTTTTTCTTCACGAAGGCCACACTACAGCTTTACGCTAGCAATTAACCGGTCATATGCCCTAAGTGACCGCTTATGCACTCAGTCCAAACTTTCGCAGACCAGCACCTCGGACTTCTGGGACAACTTGGTGCCTGTTTCCTCTCCATGTAGGCCGAACAGCCCTGACCAAGAACTAAAACGCCCAGGCGGTTCAGAAGCGCTGGCGCATGTCACTCAGTGATTCCGGTCAGCCTCGTCATCGTTCTGAGGAGGGCCAATGGATCAGTTCTCATCTGTGTTAAGGTATCTACCGCTTCAGCGTAACATTGGAAGCCAACGGCCATCCCATGTTCAGCCCGGTTCACTATCCTTAGCGGTGAAACGAGATCTGCCAAGCTTGATCTGGCCGACGAATACTCGCGGTTCAAAGTTGCACAATAACCCGGTAAACTGTTGACGACGAATACACCGCGGTCTGTATCACTACACCAGTTTGTCATTCGTTATCAACACCACCACAGTCATTTTCTAGCAGATCATGAGGACCATGCTTTTCTGTCTGCCTGGTGCCGCTGATTATCTGGAGGATGTCATTATTTCTGAGCGCCTGCGTGACAACCTCCGATAAGGAATCGCGGCCGTTCGCCAACACATCGAAGATCACTGGTTTCGACTTCAAGCAAACAAGTGCCAGCTCTTCCTGTCGCCCACCATATACCTCAGCTTCGCCTTTGGCGCTACCGGCGGTCGTCAAGACCTTTGAAATGTCCTTTCCATCCAACGGATGCCATCTCCAAAGAATGTTCCGATGCTTTTACCCGTTCTTGGTTCACACTAGCCATTACGGTTTCTTTCGTTATTGTTGCGTGACATCCGGGCGCAACTTAACTACCTTATCTGATGGAAAGCGTGATGGCACTGGTCTGCAAATAGCAACCAAGTATATTTTTCCCAAACAGTTTCAGTGTGCACAGCTTTTGAATAGTTATCAATAACCCAACACAGCTGGTTATCACTAAGTTTGAACTAAGGGCACACCAGGACGATTTAGTCATCACTGACGGGTGTGTATATTGACATCCACATGTGTTGACCGCAAACACCTTTTTTGTTGTTCAGCGGCATGTTTTATACATGACTACGCCAGCCAGCACATGGGACACTCATAGGACGGTCGACTGTCCTATAGGTGTCCTATGAGTGTCCTGCGGGACGGTCACAAAAAATCCTCTTCAGAGGGAAAGTCAGGCACGTAGCTGCTGAATAAATTTCAAACGTGTAGTTTTACACATTGTGGACGAAAATAGTGGACATAATTTGACCGATGGTGCTTGTTTGTTCCCGTTGAACTTGAACAATTTGCTGCCCGGGAATTTCGAAATTGCATCATGGAAAGGCTCTGGGCTCTCGCTATCGAATATCTGCCGTCTTGCGAAGATGTACAATTTGGAAAATTGTCGTGAACGCAAAGAGGAAGTTACCGACAGAGGTGGTGGTACGTTTTAGCTACTATTCGCGTAATTTTATTGAGATTTGTCTACGACAGATAGTATGACAGGTTGATGCGCATTTGAATTATGTATAAGCATTATTGAAATGCTTAGAAGGAATACTGTATGATTGATGTGTTTCACTTTTGCTCTATCTTGATTATTTACGAAGATATTGAATTTCAAACACCCCATAAAACTTGTAATATTATGGCTCATGTATATCATTTCCGACTCTCATAGGACACTCAGGGAACACGCGCATGCGCGGTTGCCAAATGAAAAATCACACCGGCACTGAACGAGGACACGGACTATCCATGATCATATCATCCTTGTACTTTTTCCAATTTCAATACAGTCACAGTAAATGCCGTCTTCTTTCTGTGTCTGACGCCTTTCCGTTATTTCGCGATAAGTCGGTGGTTACGTTAGTGGAAACGTGCAGAATTACCTGTCGTAAGTATAATCGCTAAATTACGTGCGGAAACCGAAAATGTGGTATAAGCCGTGCTACGCGGAAATTTTTCTGACCGTCCTATGAGTGACCTAAAAATGTTCAGTTAGGACGCTCATAGGGACACTCGCGGGACGCTCATAGGACACTCATAGGACACTCATAGGACGGTCGTGCTGGCTGGGTATATCCAGAATCTATCCTGCTGGAGTCATTAATAAGCTTCGAAATCTAGATAAATACCTCCGATGGTGAAATTGATAGCTTTGATCTGTTCGAAGTGTACTAGGCGTTGTATCACGCGACGCAGGGTTTCCACTCAGATGTTATTAGGTCCGTTTTCAAAAATATCGTCTTCATGCAGGCAGAGTTTGAAAATGGACATGACGTTCGGTAATGTCAGGAAGGTTTCTAAGCTTCGTTTGAATTGGTGTATATTCTTACTGGCTCTAACTGCATGTGGGAGTTTATTCCAAATGTTAGAATCTCCCACTAAAAAAGGATTTAGACGCAATTTCCGCGGGACTTGAAGTCTGTCAATGTATATTTTTGTTCCTGAGGTTGTACTCTGAGCTATGTTGTAAGCAAGTCGCAAAGTTGACAGTGAAATTCGTTGTCATAAGCTAGATTATACATAAGTGCAAGGTTCAGCTTGAGTCGCCGTAGTCCAAAGTGGATCGAGTGCCAGCGTCTTGGCAGCGTTCTCTGTAGTTCAGAGAAGACGTATAACCTAGTAAACCTTTCGTGAATGCACGTTGGAGACTTTCCAGAGCTAGCCTATCAGACTTGCGCAGGTGACAATATATGAACGTGCAGTACTCAAGTGGGGTCGTACGCATAGTTTATAAAGGTGTAGTCAAGCTGCAGGAAGGAAGAATGAATGCTCAATGTAACCAATCGTTCGTCTAGTTTTACCTATTAGGAAAGATATATGTTCTGCGAAATTGAATGAGTTTGAGTAACGTATACCCAGGTCGCGGACTGAGTTGGAAGTTGGAATGCTATGGCCATCCAGCTTTATAAAGTCCTCTGGTATATGGCAACCATGTGCAACGATGGTGGATTTATTGGCTGAAAATTTCATCAGCCAAGTTTGACACCAAGACTCTAACGACATGAGGAGGAACAATGTAGACAAGTTTGACGTCATCAGCCGATAGGAATAACTTACCCTGGTTGACAACTTCACGTATATCGTTTTTATGCATAAGTAAGTGTGACGGTCCCAGGATGCTTCACTGAATCACTCCAATGGTTGCTGGTGTGAGCGTTGAGCTGTTATCTCCTATTTTCACTGTTTGTGTGCGGTCTACAAGGTATGAAGCAAACCAGCTAAGCAATGGATCACGTATACCAAAAGATGCCATTTTGATCAGAAGACGCCTATGAGGCACACGATCAAAAGCCTTTTGCATATCCAAAAGTATAATAATAATTGCATTCCCTGAATCAGCAGATTTTGTAACATGGTTGGGAAATTTGGGGTGGCATGTCATGCACGAACGTTAGCTAAGGAACCTATGTTGGGATTGGTTTTGTGTTATTAAGAATTCGAACTGATCGACATTTTATTATCCTTTCCAATACCCGAGAACAAATTGAAGTATGGTTAATGGGACGATAATTGTTGATATCTTGTCGCGAGCCACTTTTATAGCGGGGGATTATTATAGAATTTTTCCATTGGGAAGGGAAGGAGCCTGATGTTAAAGAAAGTATATAAATATTAAGCAAAAGTAGAGGAATGTCTTTCCCTCCGTGTTTGAGAGCAACAGGGTGAATACCATCAGGATCAGGAATATAAGAAGGTTTGATAATGGCTAACTGAGAGCGTATTTTCACTGCATCAACAGGAACATGACTTAGGAACGTATCTTGTGTTTACAGGGAGAGGTGGAGGCAATATATTTCCTTCAATGTTGAAGGAAGCAGCAAAATAGGAATTAAAGGCCTCACAGATTGTAACAGGATCATCTACGGAAGTTTTGTTCTCTAGTGTTACTACTGAGATAATAGGGTCTCTCTCATAGTTCCTGCGTCTCAACAGCTGCATCAACTGTAATTGTTTTTTCGCTGTCAGGCGCACGCGTTTCCTCACTTGGGCGAAGCATTTTGGTTTTATATTTTATAGTGTTGAACATTCGCATAACATGGAAGAGATTGTGTTTTTCGGTGCCGTGAGTTAAGAATTTTGATCTCACCTTGCTCCTTTGATGTAAGAATCCCGCACACATTACGGCGTTTCAACCTCTCCGTAGCTAAGATGTTCATGCAAACCTGAAGTGTTCATTAATACTTCGGTTGCAGCACTAGGGTCAGAGGTCAGAAAGAATGTGTTCCACTTCAAGGATCTCAACAGAGTGGTGAACATGTTCCAGTCGATGAATTTAATTTGGCGGTAATATATGATTTTCGACATTTTTACAGCTTTCAGGTCAAACATGAAGTTGACCACATTGTGATCACTTCCTGGAAACTGTTCTAGGACGGACACAGTAGCAGAGGAGATGCCTGTTGTAAAAATGAGATCTAAAGTGTGGTTCAGTCTGGTAGGTGCCAAAACGTGTTGGCGCCATCCGTTTATTTGGACACATGCGAGGAACTCTGCCCAATTCGCGTGGGCTTCAGGGGAAGACCAACAGATACTGTACATATCGAAGTCTCCGCCTATCACTGTGTACTGTGAAGGCAAAGTCGATACATAATTCAGTCCATTAATAAGGTTAGTCATGTCGTCATGAGTGGCGTTAGGTGGTTTGTAGACGCATCCTAAGAGTAGCTCACAGGATCCAGCTGACACTGACAGCCACAATGAGTCGTTAATCATATCAAGACACGGCTCATCAAGTATGGTTGCAGAATATTGCTCCCTTAGGTAAATTAAGCATCCTCCGCCACGTCCTGCACCGCGATTTTTGCGGAACATATGATAACCTATAACATGTAGTTGTGTATCTGAGTCTCAGGGGTACACCAAGCTTCAGTGACCAGAATAATGTGAGGATTATATAAGAAGATGAAAGGTCTGAAAATATGCATCTTATTGACTAGTGAGCGTGCATTCAAAAGCAATAAACTTACTGCATTTTCCTTATCCGACCTTATTTTTAGACCATTAAATGTCTTAAACAAAAGGGTCTTCGTGGCTCAAAGACTCTGGTGACGTTGCTTGATCGGATGCGGTTAGGATGAATTTTTCAGTGACTGATTGGGTGTCTCCTGCGTCTGAGTCCACGGCAGGAAGTGTTGGAAAAGTGTCAGTAAGGTATGGTGGGGTAGTGGAGCTTATGGAAGGTGGACTGGGCAAGGAGGTTCGAACCATGTGGGACCCGCTAAAAAGGGGTAAGTTTGAAATTAATTGGCGATACCCCACGTATGTTTTCAGCGAAGAGATCGCGGGTTGCATTTAAGGTGAGCATTCGTAGTGTAGGGGCTATTCGCATTAAAAGAGGTGTTGAGCGTAGGGCAAGCAACTCTGGTGGTAATAATGGGGTTCTGGTTGAGCCTTGCATTAAAAGATGCGTCACGTAAGAGATTGCTATTGTTAGACAGAGGCCTAGAATTAGGGGTTGGTAATAGATACATCCTTTTATTCACTGAGTGCGGATTTGGGTTTACGTGCTTATTTTTCCCTTATGATGCCGAGGAGGTAAACATGAGCGACTCGTAGGATATTGGGTTGTATAGGGTTTGTTGACGTCAATGTCCCATTGTTGGCCGGCTTCCGGGTTCCTTCTGGATGTGTTTAAAGCTGGGATACCGGCTTATGCTTGACTGGTAGATGGACGGAGTCTTACTTTGTCTGATTCAGCTACCGCGCAGACAGGTTGAAATCTAGACGTTCCATTTGGTTCAATATGGGCACAGTTATTTACATGCACTTTTTGCCAGTTGACTCTTCGTCATTGGCCGCCTTCACGTTAGGCAGGTTATTGGAACTGTCAAGGTCCACTGTTAGATTAATCAAGTCAGCGAATATGTTGTTCTCTGTTGTGGCGTTGGTGTTTTCAGGAGGATCGTTGGCACCCTCAGGTGTGATGTAGCAAGACGAAGCTACACGATCAGCTGGACCCGATTCATCATTCTTCGGACACCATCATAACTTTCTTGAATGGGTCCTGGGTCACACGCTTGGAGACGGCAGTGTTGCACAATAAGCGATTTTGGCATTCCCTTTCAAGTGGCGTTCTATCCTGCATAATTCTTATTAGTTTAAGGGAAGTTTTGGACTTGATGGGGTTTTGGCATCAGATGAACTGTCTCGCAGTCGTTTCGCTCTGGAATTTGAACAAAAGCGGGCAGCAGATCTTTTGAGTTTTCTTACGAAGACGTATGCAGGTGTATGATGTTGGGTCTATATTAGTGATCCTTGAGAGTAGCTTTTTGATTTCATCCAACTGAAGCTTATCTGGCACATTGAATACGATGACATTGTTTGAGCAACGCATCCGTTTCGTGATTTCTGTTGCCAACGTGTTGATGAACATGCTTGCACTCTGTAAATTATCCACCTTGGGACTTTCCGGTACTTTGCAGAGGTAAGGAGACAAGATTCCTCTTTGAAGGATCAAATACAGCATAGCTTTCTTCGAGTTGGGCAAACTCAGTTTCCGGTTAAATACTCTACTGAATAGATCTGCCAGTAACTTGTCCAGGGGGATAGAACAGTTCTCAGTTTAGAGGTGCTGGCGAGAACCACCAACTTATCCTTAACTCCTTAAACGGTAGCTTCTTCGGAATAGCCAGCGTAAGTTCTAGGTCCAGAGCATTTGCCTCTACGACAGTCAATAACAGCATGGAGCTAGAACGAGTAGTTTTGACACCGCCCAATATTGTTTGACAACCGATTTCGGTCACCATAATTTGTAATATTGGAATATTGGACGTGGACGTAGACAAAATGTGAGCAGACTATGCAAATGTAAAAGGGTCAAAAATAGCAATAATATTATGTATCCACGCAGTACTTACTTGCCCTTTTTGAATCGCGCGCATTATTCCATGTTGCAGCGAGCAATCGCTTAATTCCATTTTGAACGATCACAAGCACCACGAGAGGATCAGCTCCATCAGTTATACGTAAGACGTAAGCTCCTCTCAACCTCTGACCCCTGCCTAAGCTCAGTCCACAGCGCCGCAATTCCCACTTCGCTCTGCCAAACTGTCCTCAGGAATACTCATCCGGGATACTGGGCGCGGGTCGCAAGAAAGTGACTTCAGGTATTCACGTCTACTGGTCCGGGATCCTGTCAGACAATGCAGCCGCTGTCGCCAAGCTGTTAAAAGCCCCCATGAAGTGAGACTCAGTCTGAGAAGCAACAGGAACTTGCGTGGTGTCACCTTAACGTGGATTTTGCTGAAGCCTTCGGGGGCATGATGTACTTGACCCTGGTGGTTGCGTATTGCAAATGGCCAGATACTGTCGCGTCGGCCCATACCGCAACCTCGCTACTCTATCCGCTTCCTGCGCTGGATGTCTAGCTAACATGGCTTACCGGACGCGCTTGTCTTGAACGACAGGACGCAGTATACCTCGGTCCATTTCAAACGGTTCTGCTTCTTAAGCAGCATCCGACAAATGTACTTACCGCCATACCACCCACAATCCAGTAGACAAGTTGAGCGATTCTCACCCACATCCAAGAGGACAGGTTTAAGGTCTAGCTGGGAGGCACCGATCGAAGGGGTGCTTTGAAATATCCTGCTCACTTACCAAACTTCAAAGAATCCGGCGGTTCCCAGTTGACTTTTGCCCTTGTGGGCTCCCATGGGCCACAAGCTGAAGACAGAATTCGACGTTATGATCCTGGTTGGAAAAACCCGGGGGACAGACAGCAACTCCACTGACAGGAGTTTGCCGTTGGTGATGGGGTCTGTGAAGTGGAACGCCGTTTATGTCATCCTAACCGGACAGCGACAGCAATCAGGCACTAAAGCGTCACTATCCCCTACGACGTTATCGTCAAAAATAACAGCTGGTCGCGCAGCCGCTAACAACTTCTACACACCAAGTTGCGGGCACCGAACAAGTCAAAAATCAGTTTATATTGAACCCAATTGTGAACACTGTCAAGATCAGCCGACCGACAGAATAAGTTCCTTCGATAACCAAGTGAAGAACGTCAATCATACGACCCAGCAGTAAACAGACGGCCTTGCAACCAGGGAGATGAACGGATCGAAAACGTACGTCTACCTCTCCATTGCAGCTTAAACCCGTCAACGGCGGGGATAATATTATTTGCCAAGGGAGATGGTGAGAAAAGGCACTTACTTCCCAGGCATTCGTCTTGATTGCTGAGAAATTCGGATTATTTAGTGTAGAAAATTTGAACGCCAGCCATTTTATTTGGACTTCGAGTTTCCCGCTCGTCTCCGGTGGGTCCGTTGATCGTCCTAGCCCTAAGGCCACCCAAAACCTATGAATGCTGCTGCTGCGCATTACTTCGTTGCTTTTGGACCGGGCAGCGAATAAAGCTGGATCGATTATCGTCACTTACCTACGTGCGGAGGTTTAAGTTGTTCACCGCTGGGTCCCGATAATTTGGCTTTAGTTTTCGTGCCATAATTTGGCTTCGTTGTGTTCCGCGCAAGGCGGAAGTACTAGTCGCGGCCTTTGCACTAGCTTCTGTCCCGTTTTGTCGGGAGGTTCGTAGCACTGGCGGGTTGCCAAGCTGCCCATGAGGCAGAACCCGGTGCCTTGAAAATCACCCGAGGGTCTGCGGTCTAGCCTTTTCTTCGAATTTCCGAGCCTGATCCATGAGTTTCCTACCTCGTCTTAGTCGCTGCATATTCCAGGTGACCAAATATCGTCGCCAAATCTCCGGCAGCATCATCTGCTGCGACAGTTTCTTTGTAACAAGTCGTCAGCAGACGTGAATTCTTCGACATTCTCGCGTCGGACATAGAAGCACAAATCACGTTTTTCCACCTTGAGGGCATCTTCCGCCGCTGCAGTGCTCAGCACCACTGGTATCCGCCTCAACGGTCACGGCATGGGAGCCAACCTGAATGCTTTCTGAACACCTTCAGGCGGGTGCTGTTTGAAGTTCGTGGTCAGAAGGCTGAAGAAAAAGTCCCAGATGTTTTCTGTTCGTCGACCGTGCAGCTCAAAACTTGCATCGCTCGATGACGGATGTAGCAGTCGTCTCGTTCACTCACTCGACTTATCACCCGTCAGGCCACCTAGTCTAAGTGACGCTCACTGCTTCAACTTGCGCACGGGCATCCACATATTTGACCGCCGGGGAACCCTTTTCCGTATTCGAGTGCACCTGAGTGCCTAATCAACATCTGCATACTTAGCCGACTAAAATGCCCAACAGAATTTGATTCCGAGCGATCAGGGCACGCACACGCATGACGCGGGTGGGCGCGGATCGGTGTAGGAAACTCCACACAGTCATACAGAACGGGACACGGTCTCGACAAACGCCCCTGTATTAAGTTTGTACACCGATCCAACCAAAGATGATCCAAAACATTAACTTGACAGTTTCATTGACCCTTCATGAGATATCACTAGTTCACAGTGGATACTCGGGAGATCATGGCTAAGTGTTCCATCACACCTATCACTATCCGACGCTTTTGTAGTTGGCGAGTTTCACACAGTTTAACTTCCCCTCGTGCAGACGGATGGGCCGGCACAGCTCATTAACCCGAACTTTGAAAGCGGTTTTGCCGTTAGGGCAGCCGAGATTATCGACCTGATCAAAACAATCGGACTGAAGCAGATGGGAGTGCTTGAAATGAAGTGGTGCCGTGTGGAAACGTCATCAGAAGCAGCTGCGACTGCGAAATTCGAATAGAAAAAAAAACCCACAACCAACTTGCTTCCGTCTGATATCTTGTTGACAACGTTGGCTGTTCCGGATGCGAACACTAACGATTGCTGAGAATACTACCAGCTTCTTTTGTAGACGTTAAATTGACTGCCACCGACCACTGTATGCAACTGAACCTTCTGGTCGAGCGCCACGAATGACTGTTCACTCAGATGAGGGGTGATGGAGACTGTCTTTTCCCTCAAAATAGTTCACTTTTCTAAGCCTACTTGGAAAATATTCTATGGTTTCAAGTTTTACCCTTCCGCACCATTGTGTGTTGAAATTCAATTTTCAGTGTAGGTTTATCTTCTAACCGACCCACTCAACTTTTACTGCACTGCTCAAGGATGGATTCTGTCAGGCAAACGAAGTTCCATATATTCAGACATACTGGGCGGCCGCTTTCTTCAGTTTGAGAGTAGACAACTTCTCAGCTGAAGACCAAGGTCTTCTGTGACTTTCTGGGGCTTTAATCTTGTTACTGTCTGTACCGCGTGATCGTGATAGACACAGTCTTGCGCCAACCTCTGCTAGTTATTGTTGGCCAAGCGGGTTACAACACTGACCAATTTTCCCTTTGGTGGCTGACCCTCTCAGGCTTCTTCTTTGTCGTCTTTTTCTTTCGGAACTGAAGCCTGTTTCCAGACCCTGGTTCATGCCAATATGTTCGCTTTTGACTGTTAGTGTAGCTGATATCGCGTGGTATGGTCCCGATTGAAGGTTAATGGTTTACTTCCTTGATTGTTATACCAAGCTTTTATTCAACCATCACGTCAGCTTTAGCCAGCAACAGATGTCGGTAAACGTGGTCAAAATATTTGGCTGCAGACTGGTTAGAACGCATTGCCCATACGTACGTTTCAGTCCAGTCAACAAGTCTGTGCGTTCGGCATTGTTTCACGGCTGCGGGTTTTCAAGCTTTTCGGAAGATAGTTAGTGTTAGCTGTCAGCCGTATGATCTATGTTGAGGGTAGTCTATTGATTGTTCGGAGGCATGAACAATTATTTTCCCAACCCTTCCTCTATTGGACCCACCGGAACTGTATTCACCCAGTTGCATTCTGTTGTCTTCATAGATTGTTCTTGGCGATGGCGGGCGTGTTCGGCATGGCGCTACTAATGCTAGAAACTCGTCTACACACTTCGGGCTCTAGGAGCTTTTGGTGCATCCGATCAGATGTGGGTGCACTGCATACTTCCTTCGTCCGCTTGTCTTTATGGGATAGAACAGCTTTCACAGAACCGTAGCCTTCATAATAGTCCGCTCTTTGATTATAGTCGTCAGCAAGATTTCATACGCTTTATTTGATGTCCTGCGATGCCTTACTTCTGAGTACTGTTTCTCTCAAAATGGGGTGGGCGAACGCTAAGCTGTGAAGTAGCGCAATCTGCTCAATCTTTCAATGATAATGCTTCTGATGGAACGCCACCTAAGACGGCAGAACCGTTTCTGAGGTACTGGGACTCATCGAGACCTGCGAAACAAGAGGCGTACTCGATGTTTAAGACTTCGAATTCTACGAGAGAAAAAGCCTGGGGGAGAGAGGACGTGTGAGAAAAACTACTGATGTAGCATTCTAGGAAAAAATTTTCCAGTTCGACGTCAAAATTTGTGGGTTCTGTCGGATAAAGCAGCCGAGGGACTGCCATCTCTGGCATAGAAGTTGTTGACACAAACAAAGCAGGCTCCTCGGATTGACAGTGAAGCGTTTAGTAGGTCACTACTACAGCATTCAGTGAACGCTGTACATTGGTTACAAACGAGCATGTACTGTTTACCTTCTTTCTCTAGTCCAACTTACCCCCATGCTTCGTTTCTCAAGTATTAGCATCAGGGTACAGCAGCAAACTTGACAGGGCGGCATAATTCTCTAATGAGCCATCAGCGTTGTAGGCTCGTTTATGACGACAGGAAGGTTGGAAGTGGATTTCATATACAAACGGCCAACCCAGCAAAAGAAAATCTCGTCACTTCATGTTTGTGAAGCAAAATGGTCATTTTGTTCAAGGGTCTTCCGTGAGACTGACTGAACGAGATCTCACGGCTGACACTCTCCTTCCGTGAGAGTTAGCATGGGGTATGAAGAACACGGAGAAGTGCAGCTCACCAGTCAATAGATGGTTGTCACTAGTTTCCGCCAGCAGACTGATATCTCCACGAACTGTTGTGACGGTCACCATGTAATTTTCTAATGGTCTGTGGCATATCTCCGGGCTATTCTTACAGATTTCTCCTGCACATCTAGATTTTGTAAGAAGAAATCACTTTACTTTATTCTCTTTTAAGTGGTAATTCGTTATGCTATTTCAACTCAGAATGCAGCTTCAATGTAAATTTTGTTTTACGCACCGTGCACACTTTCTCACGTTGTTCTCTGTGTTCAATAATGACTGCTCGAATTCTGCATCACTTGAACATGTTACCTCCGTACTTTTGTGGCATCAGACTGTCATGGAGTATCACAGCACAAATAAATTAAGCCAGCTTTAATCCTGAGACACGCTGCGTGTACATAATCGAGGGAAAGTTCGTGAATCTTTTTAATCTATGATGTAGGGCACGTTAGTTCATGATTTCATAGTCGCGAGTTTTCCCGTTCTTCCAATTAACGAATCTGTCTGTGATTTGCTCGTCACATCCAAAATTGAGGTAACCCTACGTAGTCAGTGCAACCGAGGACGTGAGCCAAGTAGACGGCGTCACTCCCGTAACCTTGGTGATAGTTCTCCGAGTGAATATGTCCGTCGCTTGCTCTTAAGGTTAGTATCGCCGGTGTACCACGTGTAAATAAGGCTACAGAACTTCAAAGAGCTGTCTAATAATGAAAGCGTCCCAAGTAACTCTTCATGTATTGCCGATGGACTGCGTTCCGGGTTGGGCCCAGACCATAAAACAGTGGCGAAAATGTCTCCACATTGCGAGCATCAGGAAGTTCCAGGCAGGGAGGGTGTGATATCGGGGTCCGCAGATTGCCCGGGTTTGCCATGCAGGACTTGGTGGTCTTCAGAAACAGCACAGCCACTTCAATACAACTGAATATCAAAGATTATTCGCCTTCCAAGAGTTCTCGTTGGTTGTTGTATCCGTTGGGCTCGACCGAATTTCGCCTGCTTCCAAACTTATTGCGCCACTCTTGAACACACTGCGAGAGATCACGTAATGTAAGTGATACTGAGTTTAAGCCGTTTTCCCGCGAAAATCGCACCGTTCAAGGCGTACACACTATTCATGAGATGGCCAATCGTGATTTTGGGTTTCGCTGTGAAACGGAGACGATTTTGGATCACAGCATCAGGCTGAAGGTGGTGTAAAGTAGTCTGCGTTCGACTCTTCACACTGCGACAAGGTTCACAGGATTTTTTCAGAGTGGCACCACATCCCGCCCACATTTTGCAAAGAAACTAAAGTCCCAAACGACAAATCCTCTGTAGCTTTCGCATCGTCAAAATCAATGATTTTATTTATAGATGACGGGAATAAATCGAGTTTCTTTCGGGGACACTTAAAGCTCATTGCGCCACCGAGTGATTGTCTCGCACGAGCAAAAGTTAGAAAACCGATGTCCCCTGGACAGAATATTCGGTTGGGGTTTTTGTCTGAATCGTTGCCAAGAATAGCACAAGTTCTTACAAAAACTGCTGGAGCCTCCATATATACCAGAATCGCCTTAAATTTTGCGGAACTTTTGCCGGAACTCTTCGTAACACAAGCTTCCTTGTCAGTGGATCAGGTCTCTGCTGTATTTTGGTTGTTAGAATCGTACAGATAAAAGTGATGCCAACTGCGGCAACTGTCTTCACCATACGAGTTTTGCCTCGGCGATCCGAGTCCCTGTGTGACAAATTAAGGCACAAAAAACGAGCGCACGATCGTCGCGGACTACACCATCTACTAGGTACATCACTCTGGACGAGCTCAGAACATCCTTCAAGAGTGTGTGTAGGTCCTCATCGGCCACTATCCACAAGAAAGAAAGTTGGGCTAGTGAAGTTCATAGTCTTTAGCAGTTTCTTCTTTGACCCTCGTTCTCTGCTCATGATTGTATAGAGGTTATTACGGGCATTATCAATACTTTCTGCGACCTCTCCAAACTTACCTCTCTCCTGCCTCGCACACTGCAAAACAAACTCTACAAGCCTGATAAACCCAGGCTTTCCTTCTCGCGAGCATAGCTAGCCTACTTCATAGCCCACTCAAACTGTATATCGGACGGTAGCCCTCCACAGTGTGCTCCGATGAACACAAAGTTGCTCGGTAAAGTTCGTAGTCCGTCTGTTGGACAGCAACACTGCAACGTTCCATGAGAACGGACAATAATTCCAGCCCGTCATCATCGTTTGGAACGTGTGGATTTTCTATGAATAGCTAATCGATCCAGGTGTTCCACTTGAATACCTCAAAGATCTTATTTTGTTATGTACGGAAAACATTCGTTTCGATTTTGAGGGACTTGCTTACAAACAGATAGACGGTGTTGCATGGGTAGTCCGTTAGGTCCAACACTAGCGGACGTCTTCTTAGGAATGATTGAGCGGCAAGTCCCGGATTATATAGCCGAATCGTTATTGTACAAACGATACGTTGATGATATTTAATTTTTACTGATGTTACTCATTTTGACCTGTTTTTCAACTTTCTTAATAATATTCATCCCAACCTATCTTTATCTCACGAAGTTGAAACGAACAACAGTTTACCTTTTTGGATGTACTCATTACTAGACGTGCGGATGGCACGTTACAGCGCTCAGTTCACCGCAAAGCGACATGGGGTGGTCAATATCTTCAGTTTTCCAGCTTTACTCCTAGTATAAAGAGTAATGCCAGGGTTCCGTCCGCGTTCGCGGTTGCTAAACCAATGGGTAGGTGAAGTTGAAATCAGAGTTGGCTCTAACCCAAGCCAAAGAACAAGTGGGAGCAGCCAGACAACAGCTTGGAATGCTTATGAATGTATCACTCCATTTAGATTTGCAGCGGTGCTATATCGCGTTTCAGTGGTTGCCTTTCAGAGCAACAGACGCTCGCTTGACACTGAGCAAGAAAACCTACTGAATCCGGGAACCTTAGGCCTCTGCTACGAACTCGTGTATCATATCTTGAATCGCTGTAGGGGATGGTTGTGTGCGAAACCGCAGACTTCCATAAGCTTCTGGGTTAGGCGTACGTAGCATATTGCCAGCATTGAGTTTGTTCTGCTCTGTATAAATTTAAACTCTACAATGAGATTTCGCAGCAAAGTCAGTCCACGTACCCTTGTCGAGGCTAGGAAACTTGCCAAAGATTGACTTGGCCTATTTTAACGGCAATTCGGTTACTCACCACACATTCACGGAGTAATTAGAGTATCGTATTGGAACAGAAATTACAGACTACGAACATTATATTCTGAATTGTTTACATTATTCCCGAGTAATAGCCGGCGGGGCGATTGGGGGTCACATGATGAGGCTCCCATCAACGATGTGCTTTAGAGCCAGGGAGCCTTCAGAACATTTTGGGAGGCGGCCGAATCGTGCCTCTAGACACGGGATCGATTAGCTATTCATAGAAAATCCACACGTTCCAAACG
>LOND01000373.1:3388-14264 GCA_014220965.1 Paragonimus kellicotti
CTGTGGAATTAGAAGTAATCTGCTTCTACCAGACGTCTACGTTTAAGATCACGAAGGCTGCAAACCCACCCTCAGCTCATTCATCCAACTTGAAGGTAGCATGATCCTGAAGTGTTCCTATTTCTCGGATGGCGTTTGCTCATATTCTATTAAACGTTCGTGATACATTATCGGTGGTTAGTCAAACTGATATAATTCACGAATTAACACAACAACAACAACCCTTGAACCTGTCATGGAGTGATCAACATAACCGTCGTCAAGGCCAAAGGCAAGCTACTGAAGCCAGGCTGCTGAAGCCAATTACTGTGTTGATTTCATATATAATGCCCTTTGACAAATATACAAGACACTTTTGTCGTGCCTCGTTGCTGAGTCTTTTGCAATCAGTCGGGATAGCTTGAGGTCGTATTCATCAACGATACAACATAAATGGTCATCCCGTAAACTAATGGAAATTTTTACTTCTTTCGATGGTTTACAGTATACACATGAAATGTTTCCAATAAAACAATACACACGGTTCATGATGCCGAAGCAAATATTGGCGTATAACAAGCGAAGAATAATTAAAATAAAACAGAGAGGAATAAACAAAATAGCATACAAACGGAAAAACCAGAGGATCTCACGAGATCAGTCGCATTTGTGCTCGCAGCATAAGGCATCCAATGTCATGTGACACACCAAGAGCAATCGAAATTACAAGGGCTTCAATGGGCAGTAGTGTGGTTAATAAATAGATGCTATTGATATTGTGCTTACCGGATCTCAGTAAGAGTGTAAACATTATTTTGATCAATAATACAAAAACGTAATCTGGCTGTTTACCAAGTGGTAATAGCAGACAAGCATGTACAGTACTAACACATTTAGATAACACTTATTCGTACATCTTAGTAGTGTGAACACGAGAGCTGCTGTTCAAACCGTCCCAGCTCTGCTTAAATCGCAGGCATTCAACGTAAATGTTGAGCTTATTTGACACTATATATATATATATATATATAATAGTATATATTATCACATAGATTCTACCTAGTTCAATTATGACTGATTGACCTAACAAATCACATGGTAAATCGTGTGGATGAAAAATGATATATCACGAGCAATAGACGTTGTTAGGTGATTTTGTTGCCAGGGTCGACAGCACATACGGCAGAGATAACCAAATAATTCGACTCGCGTCTACATTCAAACCGTGTCCGTCTTAATCGAAACTAGATAGTTTGGTTGCAGACGGCAGGCACTTCGCGTTTAAAGTGAGGGTTTTACGAATGAAGTTGTATCCAGCTGTCACACGCGTATTAATGAAACGGGTAGTTTGAGAGTGCCGTTCTCGGCCAATATTGTATTGGGATACGTGACAGATAAGGCTGTTCTTAGGCAATTGATCCAAATGCATGTTGATACTCAAACTGGATCGGATTAACTTAATATTGCGTTCTAGAAAGTCTACAATTAAGCTATTTTCATAAAAGACGAAAGGAAACGATGGAAAGCGGGACATGCCGAATTTGCGGATGAGGATTCCCCGAGCTATTTGTCCAAATGAACCCTGGACACTTATCACAATTGAACAGCATGCTGAGAAGTAGGCATTATTTCCATCCTCACCTACACTGATGCTTAACAGCTACAAAGAGACGGGGAAAAAACCAAATAGGACAGACAATGAAGGGGATGGGGCAGAAGCAAGAAAACATTTACGTGTTAACCCAAACAATAAAGGCCTACGTGCACACGCCTTGCAAACATACAACTGAATTGCAAAGTAAGAGGATGACGGCTTTTAGGTGGCTGACGTTGTGTTCACCAGTTGTCCACGTGACAACAGCGAGGTCAAGCCCTTTGATCTAAATAACCGACATATCATGTAAGGCCTCCAGAAAGAGTCCAGATGCTTCCCAAGTTTCGCAGTTCAGAGAGAGGAACATGACCTACATACTAGTAGCAGATTTTGTTTGTATATGCCAAGTCATCTAAGAATCACTGCGTATATTGCGTGATTGAACTGGGGAACAGGCAAGGATGGTGCGGCATGTTGAACGGTAGATTAGTGCTATGACCCGCGAAATGAAGCCAGCACGGTTAACGGAATGACATCCTGAGCGCACGATGCAAACAATGTATCGGCTGATTGATAACGTAACAGCGACGAACAGACAAGATAGGACGGTGAAGGAGAGGTATCTGAAGGCAGTGTGCCAGGGTGAAATAGGTTTCGAACTGCGAAAATTGGTGATCCCTAAAAAGACGTTAAATCACAGATTTTAGTGCAAAATTAAATTTTTTTAGTTTGGTTTACTCTAACCTAACGTTTAACGTTATTCACACATAACAAAACTAGCACAATTGATGTATTTTAGAGGGTTGTGGAATTGAAACTAATTGTTCTTCAAGAGACAAAATAGGCCCTTCTAACTGCTTAGTTAGTGGACATTTCATGTCTGACTAACTCATTTGAAGCCGAGTAGTGGACCATGCGGCTGACGGAAATATGCCTGCAGATAAGATAACGCTAGATTTCTTCATAGTCTTCGACAGAGTCAACCATAAAATTCTATGTAAGAAACTTCATCGGAGAATAGAGTGGATGACCCCATAGCTTCTGTCATTCATAGACTACCTCAAAAATGGGTGTTTTAACACAAAGCTTGACAGCGTATTATCTTACAGACGTTTCACACCTGGCGGTGTACCGTAATGTCCCACTTCGAATATAATGATGGTCCCGTTGGTCGTTGTTGAAATACCACAGCTGGTAAGTTCCTAGGCACAATTATGCGCTTATGACAGGAAAATGTGGCGAGTATTGGATAGTAACGATGAAAGGGAAATGTCTAAGAGTGATATTGACAGGTTGTACCGTTGGACCACAACGTACCAGCTTCTGCTTCATTCCACAATGATCAATTGTTGAGCACTGACTATGTTTTTACGAGGCGAACAGCTAGGCACGGTCATCCTCGAGTGAGATCAAAGAACAAACATCCCAGCCTTTCTCCGACTTGAGGCATTTTGGAAAGAGTTCCCTCTATTGATGTTGCGCATGCTTCCTATTTTGAGTCGAATATGCAAGATTGTCAACTATCCCTTAAGACATCATCATCATAGACAGCAATACATCAGTGGTTCACACTGATGCTTGACTGCCACACAACCACGAAGAACAAAAAAAAAACTTATATAGGAAGAAAGAAGAAAACAGAGGAGGGGGAAGTGGACCTAACTACTAAAAATAGCTACGTCTATATTCAAACATACAACATCAAGGCGCCTACACCTTGCAAACAAACAACCGAGCTGTAAGTGAAAGTAAGGCATGTGAGCGGTGTTCAATTTGGGACATTCATTCACTTGAGACAGTACGAGGTTACAAGGCTACAGACAGACTTCAATGCTTTGTTCAATTTCCTACTCAAAAGGATTGCTAAAACTAGAATGGTTCTCCGTGTACTATCGGCAAGCCAAAGATGACATTATTTTGAAATATAGGCAACATTATTCTGGTGTTAAAGTATGTCTAATCTGGAACAGCTCGCCTGAGAACGTCATCAGTAAGGGAATTTAAAGAGACTTAATGCATACAATCATGATGATAGTCAAAGGCTGCAACCAGTCTGACCACCCAGACGAGCCCCTAATGCCAGTGTGTTAGCAAGTCATTAGCTGTTGAAGTGCGCTCGGTTCACGTGTGAATGCCCCTGTCCGAACTCAACTTCCTTCTATCCCCTAATTTTGCCTCGTTTTATTATGTTTGATACACCTATGATCTTTGTCCCTTTTAAAACGAGTAGATTGACGAGCAATTTTCTTCTCTAATTTCTTTTTTTAGTACCGTCCAACACAGTATCAAAAAACAAACAGGAATTGTGGGCTTCTCCTAACTAACTGAATTCCCATATTTTCGATGATGCCAACAGACGTAAACACTGATTTTCGTACATTTGAAATTCTCGGAAGCTGGGTTACGTAGTCGACAAGTAAGATTTTAACTGTAATCTTACAACCGCGACTGTAAAGATTAAACGAAGAAATTATAACAACAAGTATGTCTTTATTATTAGGACTGCAAATTATGAAACACTGAAACCATTGACTTCTACTCCCATACAATGATTATTAATTCAGCTGTGTTTGTCTTCGTGCGAAGAACTCGTGTCAGAGGGCCGCGCTACAGCACATGAAGAACTGTTACAGAGAACCGACCCTGTGAATCTCAATCGTGGACACAAATCAATTATACAATAGTCAAGAGCGGACTGCGCCATTCTGTGAAAAAAGTGTCGTGAATTTTCCGGTAACCATCTGGATTCAGATCATGCTTTTGTCCGTGCTCTTTCCGTCTCGTCATTTTCTCGGGGACCACCATAAACTCGTAAGTGCAAGAAACTTAACTCGGTGAATGAGGTTTGATCGCTTTCTGAGGTGGCTCCAGACAGTTGCTGTACTGAAAGAACGTTCATTAGAATGTGTTTGTGTCCCACTTCTAATTTCAGGCTCAACAATGATGCATAACATTCAACATCAAGATGCCTATATTCTACAAACAACTGAGCTGTGAGTGGAAGTAAGCTGTCATCAGCGTTACGGCTTTCGCTGCCTTGCGTCATCAAGTATACTCGTCCCGCAGATAACTCGGCCAAACAACTGCAATCTTCACTGGACCCAAATGGCCGCCCTTTCACCCGTAGTTGCCATTCGCTGAGTGACCCCGTGTGTCAGGAAGGCTTCAGCCAGGGAGACGAATCTGACGCAGTGGCCAATCTCTCGGCAATTGACTTCATCTACAACATCCACTTAGCACGATATGCCAGTCAACCGAGACATTAACAAGAGGCGTAACTGATCAGATAACTGCCTGACATTCATATAACAATGACCTAGTCATCTGAGGACTATGCACCCTGGAGGATGGGGCGAATGAACTCGGCTGACACGCTACCAAACATCCGCTTCCTAACCCTATTGTCACCTAATGCGAACGATCGAACGCAGACATCGATGGCTAAACACCTGAAGACGACTCGTCTTTCACGTTGGTCGGTTAAGTTTCGCAACCGCAAAGCAACACGCCTTATGTACGTGACCTTTAAGCTTCATAGAGGTACCTCTCTGCCGCCAGAGATTCTTCAGATTGGCTAATACTGCCCTGGCCTTGGAAATACGAGCTTCGAGTTGATTCCCTATACCTACATCAATGCTGATGCAGGCACTCGGTTGACACGTTTAAAAACCTAAACGTGACGATAGCCGTCTTATAGAAGAACATTGAAGCTGCGAAGCGCACTTTAAAGCATTTGGCAGAGCATTATCAGATAGTCAACGTTGCAGTTGCTTGAGCCAAAATGCCAACCGTCTGGACATAAATCGGTCATCACGTGAGTGAGCCCCATATAGCCAGGGCCAGTATTTCATTTTGTATCTGACCTGTCTATGTCGTGCCATAATGATGTGAATTGATAGATTTGGGGAGAGAGACGACTGTGGCGTTTCAGCGGGTGCATCTAAGTATCACTTAAAGAGGCGATCATCCCCCCTCGTGATATATGACATATGAATTAAAGTGTTGTTCAGTTGGAATATTGACTACCTTGTTAACTTAAAGAAATGGAAGGCGACAAAATCCAGTCCAGTGTCTCGGAATATAAATGGGCGTCTTAATCATCATCTAATGTCGTCAATTCACTCATATCACGGACTGAAAATGCCTCACACAATCAGCGAACATATGTGAACAGACCGAAGCACACTTCCTCCCTCCCTGCGAAGACCATGTTATTAGTGATTTTGAGTGTCTGGTACACCCAGATTAAATTTGTTCATGTCAACAAAACAAACGTGATGTAATCGATGAGTCTGAGAAAAAAGTGTTGTGCCGGTTTGTAAAATAACAGACGTCGTATCTATGGGAACGGTTTTAATCCCTGCCTTATATACTTCAGTCGTGGAGGTTTGCTTGGTGTCCAACGCATAGGTCGAGTGTGGATCATTGCTCTCAAGCATTTGTTGTTAAATTACAAGCTAGTTATAATAATCGTTGTTTGTTTGTGATCACCTTCACGTTGTTTGCACGACTTACAATGGTTTATTCAAATATGGCGGCGAAACAGCAAGCCATAGTTTCCCCCAGTTTTAGACGAATTTGCTGTAACATTGGAATCTCACCTTCTTACACATCGATCATTTCGAATCTCCACAGCGTGGCACAGACAGAGCAAATGCAAAATAAAGTGCCGAACACACAAAACACAATTGGTTCGTGTCCAGGTTTTTTGGTAATACGGCTTGGGCAACTGCGATGTCCAGTAAACGAGGAGGTATATTGTGTTCTCAAAACATCCGACTTCTATGTGACCAACCAAGTTTAGACTAGCACAACACCTTGAAGGTAATGTAATAACTCAAGGTAGTCGTACAATTTTCTCGCGACTATTTTTCATATTCGTGTGTATAACAAATCTTCAATACACGTTATTCTAACAAAATTGCATCCATGGCTTTCTGACTTTCAGTTGGGGAAAATGATTATTAATTTGTTATTGGGGAAGATGTTATCAAAAGACGGGGTGATCCTATGATTTTGTCGCGAAAAGTATTTCGGATCAGCCTTGAAGAAAACACAAAAACATATCGGTGAGAAAAGCCAGAGAAAATCACTAATCCAGATTGTACAAACATCCCAATAATATGGCCCACTCAAAACTCTATAACGTATGAAAACAATGAAGTAGCATTAGCCCAAAGCTGTGGCAATTCATTAGACATGTAGTCTACCAGCGGGATGATGTCTAGTGTGCTGGGGATCGATACAGTGACCGTTTTTCAGTCTGGCTTTCGGCTATGAACGAGGCTAGTCGATGAATCACACTGACCGGTACGACGAACATGGGAACATGTGGAAATGGGTGAGTGATAATTCACAGCCCACTGGATGCGTACATTTAATCCGGAAGGCTGTGTAACTGCATAGACAGGCGTGTGCGCACAAGATTGTGCATGTAACAAATAAGCCACGAGATAGTGCAATCAACGAGTGGAACTTAGTAGACAAAATTGGGCTGTGATGGAGATAATGAAATACAACAGGATGAAATCAATAAGAGACAATTCAGTATTGAACAGCTCGTCACACCTGTTGAAGAGAAACCTGCAATAACAAGCCACTGGTACACGTTGAAACTGAATCATAACATGATGATGGTTTGTGAATTTCGACAGTCTCTATTGCGTTAAACCGGATAAGTGATGATTATGTTTATAGAATCGGTTACCCTGGACATATCAATGAGGCAAAGGCATGATTAACTATACTATCTTGTTCCTCTGTGGCGTGAGTTAAAAAAAGGCTAGTGTTGTAATTCAGAAAAACAGATTCAGCTCTAAACGACGGTCACCTAATTGCTCCTCTCTACGAGGTGCATTTTTTTGAACTGAGATCCCCAACTGTTCTACATTGATCCAGGCTACATACAATTAATGGTAGTAACATATGAGTATTGACCTCTGTGGTATGTCTATCGTAAGAAAGCACGAGTACGCGCTGAATACATGTGCCTGGGGCTGACAACACAGCTCCGCTTTCGTTTGCCAAGAAAAAAATTTTGGAGAGGGGAATGTGGGAGACAGTTAATCCCAGAGGTGTACACGTGTTGAGACATTCTGAACTGTCAGAGCAACCTGCACGTCTACAAACATGGTGCAAACACGTTGGTGACTAAAACCGCTCCGAAGGGAAGTCGACTGATGTGGCGTTAACGGAAGCGAGGTTCTCGTAACGAAACACTGTACGAGAAAGAGGCGACTAGGACAGAGCGCGGAACATTTTTTTAGACGATAGTAGATATGAAGGGTATGATTTTTCCGACAATAACTAATGTTTCAATGAATTTAAGGTTGGATGCAAGAACCAATGAGCATGTGTGATAAAAGAACGAAGTCACAACATACCTCGTTATCTTTGTACCACGTAAGTGCTTCTGTGTTGAGGACAAACCAAAATTCTTTGCTACCACCGCGAAGCAGAGTGACATTTTGGAGAGATAACCAACCTTTTCGGATGACCTGAAAAGGACAAAGAGATCAATGTTTTTAAAAGATCGAAATTTCCGTAACCACCTGAAGTTTCTCGGCTAAAATTGTTCAAGGTAAACTTATTGCCCCCAACAAACTTGTTTTCTGTGATATTACCAGCTCCGGGTATCCCGTCGTTTTACTTTTATGCTTCATCCAGTTCTATTGATTCCATTATTGCTTCTGTATTACCGACTGAGTGTCTGAAAGACTCGAGCCAATGTGTTTAACACTACCATATGTCAGTCGACATATCATTTGTAACCTGAATTTGCACGGTTTTTTAGATTCAGTTAGAATCGATCCCGGAGTTTCGCGCTGTGGTTTTAACAGCTACAAACTCAAGTTGACTTAATCTAATTTGGTGGCTACGTACCGATCTTGGACTATCTCGAATATTCTTTACGTGGATTCGGTAGGTTGGAAAATGACCAATTCACATGGACTCCAAGACACTGTAAATTTACAGACGTATTTTGAGACATCCTCAAAAAGTATTGCCTGAAATGTCTTGGTCAAATAAACTATTCGTCATTCAAACTAACTTAGCGGAGCTCCACAGCTTTCCTCTATTGACTTTCGACAACCCAATCAGTCGCAAAGAACCGTTCAATTTTTCAAACAACGCCAGAAGTAATCTTCGCGGATGGAACGTGACATTTCTGACCATTGGACTGCTGGTCATTTTGTTCCCCCTTCCGTCGTTACCGATGGTGTTGCCTTGGATTAGGACCGTATTTGCATTTACGTTTCACCATAATGTAGTTTCTTAACTCGCCGCATTAATTTCTATTATTCATGGAATTCATGGGTCCAACTAAACTAACGCATTTAGACAACTCGTGTGATGATTCACTGGAAATTTATGGGTTGGAGGAAGGTTGTGAATAATAAAGGTTTGGTGAAAACCGAGAAGAAAAGAAATTCAAACAACAGCCGATTAACTGCATTAGTGAGTGATCGAGCGCATGCTCACTTCGCCACGTCGGTTCTGATAGTCAAGGTTGTCCAAATTCTTGGTTTGGTTTTTTAAATATGTGCATCAGGTTTGTATTTGGATTCATCATTCGCCAATACTGTTATGTCAGACATTGGTAGGTTATTCCAGATGGGGCACACTCAAATGTTGAAAGAGTGTTCTCTGTATGTTAAACTACTTATTTGGTATTGTGACCTCAGTGAGTTACCCCTCAAGTTGGTTATCTGAGCTATACAAACGCGCATTTCCCAACGAAGGTTGGGGTTGATGTCAGTCTCTTCTGACATATCCAGAACTGTCATAGTTTACTCAGCCTATCTGGATAAAGTTACGAACGAAGCGTCATCACTCGCGTCTATGACTTTTTATTGTGCTTTCACAATAAGATCAATATTTCATGAAATAGGTAGCAGAAATTCGTAGCACAGAAGGACTCACGTACAAGAAGTTATTTTCATACGTTTCTACCATGAACACAATCAAGCAAACGTGCTGAATCGCTTACATAGTATCGCATAGTGCATACACTGTCTGTCACAGTAAGTTTTTGTGGCTTGGTGATTTCCAAAATGAAGGCTATGTTTTTTCTTCTCATCTTTCCACATTTTAGCGCAGAACAACAAACCTCGGAAACAACCAAGAACAGACCGGGTGATAAAGTGCGTTGATGCTCGTGATCGTTCTTTTAGTTGCCCTTGGTTTGGATCTGAGTTTATCTGTTTTGATTGAGCTATCTCCATTTTGTATAACAAAATAGTTGACAATTCAGTCATCTTCCTTTAAACAAAGTGTATCGTCCAGGAGCTGTAGATTATTGGCGGAACCACGATTAAAAACCAGATAGGATTTTAAAAAACGTATGAATCGGTTCGGAATTGATATAAAAAAACGTATGCCTGAACACCAGTGATTAGTAACGGATTTTTCTCTCTCCCTCTTCTGAATATGTCCTCATAAATGACGGCGTCTCCTAACTGTTTCATTTTTACAAGAAGTATTAGACTATGGTTTTGCCCTTATAATCTGCTGTCTTTATCTGGGTCGAGATTTCAACCTCCGTCTCCTCCGGCTTTTAAGGGGAAAACATGTTCACGTCACACTGAACATAATCGAGTGATCCAATCAAACCGTCGTGTGTTTCGCATGCGGCTGTATGGCTTAGGGACATGGGTATCTCGGCATGAAGTCCTCATCCTCGTCTAACAAACTTGAAATGCAACAGTTTAAATCTTGTTCCAGAGCAGGATGTGCACTGCTGATATGCTGTAACGCGAACAGAACTCGAATCTGGTCTTTCCATTTCGAAGTTTATCAGAATAGGAAACGTACGATCACACATGAGAAGTACTCATCCTGGGACTTTGAAAACACATTGCTTAGTCACCGGTTAGATTCAGAACAAATGCTGCAATATCTTGGTTGAACACATCGGTTGTCGAAAAATACTGGTCTGCACAACTTGAGTGAGTGGCAATCCGTCTGGCTGATCCTCGGATTATGTATGATCGAGAAATAATTCGAGTGAACAAGATCTACGAGCATTACTCATAAACGCCCACGGTCTGATAATCGGATGTAACGATGTGATGTGAGGTCGATTGAGCTCAATGGTAAATCATGAAAACTTTAATTTGGGCTCCGGTTCGGATCAACATAGACACCTATGACGAACTTTAACAAGAACAGGATCAGGGCCTATTTTCGAAATGAACTAACCGAGATCAATTTGTTCGAATGAGAGCACTTTCAAATGTGACTGATATTCGATCTTTTAAAAACATTGATCTCTTTGTCCTTTTCAGGTCATCCGAAAAGGTT
>LOND01000373.1:29999-40993 GCA_014220965.1 Paragonimus kellicotti
TGAAAGCCGTAAGGAAGGTGTCTTGCTGATATTGCCTTACTTCCACCTACAGCTTGGTTTTGTGTTTGCAGAATGAAGGCACGTTGATGTCCATTGTCTGAATATAGACGTAGCTGTTTTTATTAGTTAGGTTCCTTCACCCTCCCGTTCTTTCTTCCTCTCTTCCTGTAGAGGGGTTGGTTTGATTTTCCTTCATGGTTGCTTGGCAGTTGAACCTCATTGAGAACCACTGATATATTGCTGTCTGTGTTGGTGATTTTGGGAACTTTCTTCTTGGGCATTTTGTCGATAGGACTTTGTTGGCAGAGTATGTCCTAATTGAAAAGGACAGATCCTCTCGTTTCTGCAGCCACACAACATTTGTAGACGTCTGTATGATTAATGTCATCGTTTTATTTGCGTCAGTTTCGAAGTTGATCAGCACGAGACCATGGTCTCAGGCCTCTGGAAGAATACATTCAGCATCCTTACATGTCGCATTCATCAGTCGTCCCGTTTTTTCAAAATGTTCCCATACTTCGTTTGCATCAATCTCATCCTCTTGCAGCGCTCTGCATTCCACAGATGTGATATTGTAGCGATGGACATGTCCAATAAAAGACAACCCTTATGGATGACTAGTCGAGGATTTGGTTAATTTCAAGTTGAACATCACCCACACTTGATCGCAGCTGTCGCATTCCCAAAGACTTTCCAGTCCTAATCGCGGGGTTATCGATTGGAGTTAACAGACAGTAACTGTGTCTCCTCTCGAGACGATCGGGCAACCTGATCATTACTCACAAGCGAAAGTGGTTGAGCGTTCACATATGATAATTCGGTCGTGCCTAATGTGAGGTCAATGGCGCAGTGGTAAACACGGTTGCCTCATGAATGGAATGGCCGGAGTTCAAGTCCCGGCAGTGGCAAGGATATGCACTACTGACGAGCTCAAATGAGAGCGAAACTCGAGTCTAGTGCTTCTTTTCGAAAGGGGCCGACTGGAAAGTCTATGGGAATGCGACAGCTGCGATCAATTGTGGGTGATGTTCAACTTAAAACAACCTTTATTGTTCAGTTCGCTGTTTTTCATGCTACGCGTGCACTCGCGTTTATGACCTAGAATTCCGGTCCACAATACCCCCTGGTTTCCGCTCACACGTCGTCCGGTTTGTGTGTGACTGACATCTGTCAAGGGCTTTTCCGCCTGCTATTCTTCGTCGGTTGGTGCGATCTCATTGAACGATTACTCGTCCAGCCACACGTGTTGTCCGTAATTTAACCACTGTGGTCGCTGACCGCATTTCGCGACTGCGTCGAGATATTCCACCGTGTGCCTCCGATCCGGTATCCCGTGCCATTTTGCTTGCCATGTCTCGTCCGTTGGTCCGATCTCGTTGAGCGATGGCTCGTCCGGTCGCCCGTGTTGTCCGCGATCCGATCGCTGTGGGCTTTTGGACGTGCCTCGCCGCGCGTTGAGGTATTCCGCCGAGAGTTGGAATACTCGCATCCTTCGGTTTGGTAATCTACTACAATATGTAGCAGTTGAAAAAGTATGACACGTTTGCAGCCTCACTATGTCGCAAGCTTTGAGATGGTCCTATGGCCGTCAAGCATGTATGAACTAATCTTGTCTGGTCAAATGGTTTAACGCCATGCGTTACCGCCTCGCACACGGTTATTTCCTTCGCGTACTGCAAGGTGGCGCACCTCGTTCAGGTCACCTTTCAAGGCGGGATCACGAATTTCTGTCATAGCGACACATTACGTGTGCTGTCACAACCGAGAATCACAGTTAGCCGCATATAAAGAATGAACAATTCACCGTAGGACTCACAAAGCTTGACCTGTGCTGAAATTACCGACCCTCAGTCACCGTGGGAAAGCAGCAACGCTCACTGTCTGCGTATTTTTAGCCGGGTCGGTCGATGAATCAACACCAGTCTGACAGAAAGCATTGTACACCTTTACCTTAGCTACTCTTAATTACTACGCAAATTTATCAACATGTTACCTCACGACAGTATATTGCTGACCAGGACAACATCGTTACTGCAGGCGACTGATTAAGATGAGTCAAGAGTTGATTTCTTCGTTTATTGAACAATGCGGTTGGAAGATACTGTTGAAATTGAAATGATTTACTCGAATTCGTCAGATCTTGGTTTACGAGAAGCTTATGCGGAGTTTAAGAGGTGTGAAAAGACGGAGAGGAGGTAATCTTGCATGGAAAGATGAGGATAGGATTCGGCAATTCAACCGCAAACATCAACACGGCAGAATGGTAGGGAAACGCTGTTTGCATTTTCAACGAATACCCTGCGGTTTCGACACGCAGGTTATCCAGACAACTCGCGACTACTAGTGGACGCTCATTTCAATGTGGGTTGAAGCGCCTTGGCTCCCACACACTCAAGCTTCATAATTGGGCTGTGTTTCGAGAAAATAACTAGGAGTAACGTTCACTGCACTGTTGTGATGAGGATGAACCATTACATTGTACTACTCGTGAGCAGTGTTGGTGGAAAAAGGCGTCCTTGCGTCAATATTTAATGTCCAATGTCTCATTTCACCCTGTATAATATCACTAGTCGGTAACACTCCCTCACCCAGGTGTAATAAGATTGTGAAAAATCGCCAGACGCACTTAAGTGTAATGGACTCACCTAGGCCAAGTGTTACTGGATATGCGCGTAAGTTACAGCGGATCGCGGCTCTGTGATCAGATTGTGCCTATTCCGTTGTGTACAATCCAACCGGCTGCGTTAGCTCAACAATGGGACGAGCAGAAAGGGATTGCAAAACACGCTGAGCAGATTGGCCACTGAAGCTCACAGCAGTGGGACGTGACAGTCCACGACATATGCCCAGTGTTTTGAGCACCAAAGACAAACATTGGGTCCCGTCTTTGTTATCCATCTTAGCAGCCGGCGAAGACACTTTTAAAACTGCCCTGAACCCAATATCATGTCCCGCAATGCTTTCTGTGAAGTAGATGGACACAACTCAGTGCAAGGTCGCGAAACTGTGAAAACACCTCGCGCGAATTAAAATTTTTGTAACAGATCTGTGTCCTCATGACAGTTAACAAACTGTGACAAAATTTTTTGTGCAGACTTCTTATGGCAACCCGGTTAGACCAAGTAAACTCTCGCACGCGAAGTCGTGTAGAGTACTTCTGACTACCCTTTTTTATCGAGTCTTCTCTGAAGTCGTGTTGAAACAAGACAATTGATGCATACATTGTTGTATGATGGTCCAATGTCCGAACTGGGCAAAAATTCGATAAAATTTCTGTGTGCTGGTTGTTGAGGCTTTCGGAGGTTATCGCCGATTCGTTTAGCACGACCAAAACTGCTTTGCTGGCGCCTATAAGCTGCAACGTTCATGCGGGTCACATAGGAATTTGTGTCATTGAGCTCTTTCGCTAGCTTCCTTCTGTCCACGACCTACGTGATCTCTGCTGAACGCAGGTGATTCGTCGTTCTCACAATGGTTATACTTTGTACTTTTCTCAGGATGTCTCTGACTGCCCACCACACGCCGAACAATGCACTTGACCGGAAGTTGATCAACGTCATTGACGTGAATTCGCCCTGTACTGGGGCAGTTAAAACGTTATTGAACAACGGCTGTAGGTCAGTCTCAAGGATTTTGTCGTCCAACTCGCAACTGAGGTGTATTGGAAACCTTGATTTTTGTTAAATCATTCTTTGTGAATGCCGAGGTGCGACGGAATACGTAACAAAAATCTACCGATTATCGCCGCCGTACTAAAGTTTGCATTGTCCATTGCAGATGAAAAAGCATATAAGGTATTCTAGGCTTTTCAGATTCTGCCAAAAAGACATCTGTCTGCATGCGAATGACATCAATTTAATCAAGTGGCAAAGGTTTTACTCGTACATTCTCACCGGAAATATCCTGTTTAATCGTTATTTCATGAATCTTTATCCACTACTAGTTTGATCTGTATGGCTTGTAGACAGTGGCTTTGAGCCAACACTGTGCTCTAATACTCTGTAACTGACGGCGGGTTATTTCGGTAGGAGCACCACTGAAGCCACTTGGAAATAAGACTATAGACACGAAATGTTTAGTCATTCTTTGGATATAAATTTTCCAGTCGCTTTAATGTTTCAAAACAAATTCCCGTTGCTACAACTACTACGCTTTACTGAAATCGCATGCATATTTTTGTCCAGATAGAATTTCAATTTTAAAAAAGCATACCGCTTATGAACTGTCTTGATAGCATTCATCGTCAAAAGTACCACTTTTTTGAGTGCTTCAAAGGTGCGAAGTTGCGTGTATCGTAATCGAATGAACGGCCAATGTCTGGTCACAAGTGTTCATCCCAAAAGATTACCCATACATTTACAATGGTATCTGCACCCATTAAGCGCGACTGCATACTCATCTTTTAAACGGCTCCAAAAAAGTTTCAAAGTTGCAGTTTTTGCAAGTAGTTGAATCGGTAAATTTTTTTCTGTATTTGTGAGCGTTCTTCGGTTTCAGCTACACTCCTTGTCACTTCTCTTCCATGAAATGATGAGTGACAATTGGTGATTTACTGTCCGCATGATGACGGTTCTGTTCTGATTTAATCTCCCATCTGTCTTCCGCACTCTTCGACGGTTTTAAAAAATCTTCCCTCAAAAACCTCACATGAAGTATCTTGTGATAATAAAACCTAGTTCGTTTACTGAACAGTCCGCTCAATTATTGACGCTCTTTGTATATTGATGCCTTTTCTGTGTAGACGCTATTTTTCTGGGATATTCACTTGTGCTTTTCTGAGTATCGTTGCACAGTTAGATAAAATTCAGCTACAAGTTATCTGTTCAATCTGTTTCTTTGTCATGCTCCAATTATTTCACATCATACCTGATTTTCATCTGACAAATCTCACACTTCTACCGAACTAACTAAGTGTTTTCTCTCTCTCGAATAATTTTTTTATAGTTTTGGCAAACCAAACTGTAATTGCGTTGCTTTTTTAAAGAGGTTGGAAAATGTTATTCAGATTTCTGAAGTCGTTCATGTGATCTGGTGCTCAGTATTACTATGCGTGATGAATGAGACAGTAATTTGACCTAACTTGAGAGACGCATCTTGGATATAATTGTACAACTCCCTTTTTATTGCAGATAAAAAATTTCCTCAAGGGAGAATTACTTCCCAATCTATATCAAGCTGGGGATTTGGTATGTGTCATTGTTTATCATAAATCCACCGTACTTATATATATATATATATATATATATATATATATAAAAAATTTCCTCAAGGGAGAATTACTTCCCAATCTATATCAAGCTGGGGATTTGGTATGTGCCATTGTTTATCATAAATCCACCGTACTTAAATATATATATATATATATATATATATAGCTGATAAGTGGTCCAACGAATTTATTATTTTTTCAATGAGATTACTGTTGAATTTGAACCAGTACCGGGAACCATCTGCCTTTAAACACCATCTACGATGCTACGATGTCACTCCATAAGCTGGGGAATATCACGTTTTAACTCAACCACCTGTTCACTTCTTTATTCCCATGGACCTCGCCAAATTATTCCAGAGATAGACTGTATGGTGAGCTTTTCCCAAACAGTACTTCGTTTTGCTTGCACTACTGTCTCCCATTACCATTACCTTACTAATACATAATCTGACGTGTTCAGTTAGTCGAATTTGGATGTGAAGTGTTCCGGCTATCAGAATGCCTCTGTAACATTCCCACCTAGTTGAACAGGTGTTTTCTGAAGACATTCTGTTCTGATCACCAGTTTGAATCTGACGAATGCTCGAATTCTTTAAAAGAGAATTCATCTAACACTTCCCTGTAATCATCTTCTTTTTCGCTTAATTCGAGGTATGAGATTCCGCTAAACATTGACGAAAGCATCAAATGATTTGCCTTTTATTCTTGTTTTTTTTATGAACAGGATTTAGTCTTCATAAACTTAATTCACCCTAATCGTAATCTGATTGAAATGATCCTATTGATTTAAATAAGCAATCTGTTTTGCTGATGTTTTTCACTTAGTATAGTACTTTTTGTCTGATCCATCCTGTGTTCGTTCAAAGGTCTATGAGCAAAAATGCAAATTGTTTCAGTACGTCCTGAGCTTGTACTAATCACCAACTCCATATTATTCGGCTAACTCCAGTATTAGATTATTGTCTCAGTCAAATGACTTCAAACTATTTTGTCATTTTAATACCCCTGGCTTTATTCGCTTGTCACTGTTACCGTCTTGTTGTTATTCTTTTACCAGAACACGCTCATGACTGAGTCATTAGGGACCCAGCAGAAGCGAGAAGAAATGGTGCGCGTGTATGATGCGATGAAAGAGGCCTTGGGCATCATCAGTGAGGTTTCCATGTCTACCGTATCTACTCCATTGCCACCCCCGGTGATCGATGACTGGCAACAGGTTCGCTCGAGGTTTCTCCCCATCTCTGTTGATTCATTTGGTCCATTCTGGATTGGTGACCTAATATGTTTGCAGATTTCCTGAACATTTAATTTTCATCTGACCTAGGCAAATTGATAATGGTTTTGACGGTATTACTACATTTCCTATCAATGTTATTAATCTTTCCCTGAATGCGTCCTATGCTTCTTAGTGTTCTCTGTGTATGCAGCACAAATTACTAACAACTTTAGAAGAAGTCGGATGGGATAATTAACAAACTAACGACATAGCATTTTGTCCCACAAGAATCACTATTGATCAACGTGGTGCGTATCCGTTGTTACTATTCGCTCGCTTCTTCTGTTTCGGTTCAAAGATCGATTCGAACCTGACACTGTCGGGAGGTCTTGTCGGCCCACCTCCACCGAGTCCGGTCGGGAACCGTCGACCGCCACCACCTCCACCGGGTGGTGCCATCGGTGCGAAAGTGCTCACTCCTTCGGTCGTTTCGCGGCCTGCTCCATCTGTACCTGGCCGAACAGCTGCCGCACCCAACGCCCAAATGCCCTCTCCGCTGGTCCCGCAGTAAGACCTGTTTCTTGTAACCTGTTCAGAACCACAGTGTTATTTTATGTATCGATTTCCTCGAAACTTGGCCGTTCCTTATGCACCTTCATCGTCGTCTCCTGTCACAAATGGGCACTGTGCATGTCGAAACAATCTGTTCTACATTTCGTTCAGCCTATATTGTCCGTTAATGTGCAAATGTGTTGTGGGTATTGTTGATCTGATTTGTTTCGGTTTTACACGTATTTTTGCTGCGGAGACTCATTGAAAATACCTCTTTTCCACTGTTGTACCGTCGCAATCGTTCGCCGATCTTGGTCACCATTTTCAACCCATACGGTTGTGCTTCAGATCGGGCAACCCTCAACGTGTAATTTGGTTCACTATGGACTACAACCTACTTCTCTTAGTTATGGTTTCTTCTCTCACGAGCTGAAGTTGATCAGTTGTTTGTAGTTGGCCTACAAACGAGCAGACATCTGCCACGGCCCCATAAGAAGTTCAAGTAGGTTTTGCAAACAGTTTGTCTTAGTTACCCATGGCAGAGTGGTGGACAGTTGTTTCAACCTTGTTTTTTCTCATGTGTGCCGGAAAATCGAATCCCTGGCCCGTTGCTAAGTACCAAGCTGTCATAGAACAATAGTCCGGACATGGGGATTGAAGGAATGGATGTGAATCACTTTTCATCTTATTTGTAAGCGTTGAATAGGTGGAGTTGTTTGTTTACTTTATCCCAACTCCTCTTGGAAACGCGCGCGCACACACGGTGTGTGAAGTCGATTTGGCTTACTAGGAACGAATGCGAAAATCATACTCTCTCTCGTATCTCCAAAACAACAAACCCAAGTGTATGCACATCTTCCTTTGGTAGCACGCGTTTTATTCGATCTGGATTTCCCCTGAAAACGAAGTAGTTGCCACTTACTGTCAGATATTTTATTTCTTTCTATTTCGACAAACCTCGTTATGTGATTTCTTGTACATTATAGTGACCTTTTTCATTGACAAAACAGAATTTAGCCTGGCTAATTGATCCGTTAACTGGAATCGGCTAGTCTTCTGTTTTAAATCAATTTTTTTCGTAACAAATTTGAAAAATAAAATTGAATTAGAATCCTTTCTTCTACTGTAGTTGCACTTTCGAACCTGTTTCCAATACTTTCGTGTGAATTTCAAGAGTCGGAATTGTTTATTTCCTCTCCCTCCAATGTGTATTTGCTGATATCTTGTCTTTACCGTTAGTGGTGACAAATTCATCATGGGTTTTTCGTTAGCTTAGTTGTATCAATAGACGAACTGCCAGTGCTGCTACATCTCTCTTGCATTTTCAACCTGCCACCGTTGAGAGTGTGTACAGAAAACTCGTACGACATGAACAATGTAACAATCCCACTGTGTTGAAAGCTAATTCGGCTGTCAGCATGACGTCACAAATTGAAGCGAATTTGTAGAAACTGACTTATGGAGGCGGTTGCGACTTTCATTGTTTCAAGTCACAGGATCGTCTCCGGTTTCGGATATTCAGCTGTGTGCATATAATTAAAATTATCTGTCAACTTTTTTTTACCGTGTTGTCCTTTATGCTGCTATTGTTGTTGTACTTGTCTCTATTGTTGTCCCTGTCGTGATTTCCCACCACCCCATTTATGTGGTACTCCTGTCTCCTATCCCCAATCAAACAAATGTTCGCAACTGTCCGTCAGACGCCTCAATTCTGATTCGGTGGTAAAATCACCAGCGGGATTAGATCAGTTCTCGGTTTTCAACTTCATGCCTCCGTATACGCTCGTGCCACCTAGCCTACCAGCGTAAGTAGTGTGTGTGTGTGTATGTGTGTGTGCTGAGGTTTTGATTGTAGTTGGATGGCTCACTCGCTTCTCTTCGTCCACTTTGAAAATCTTTAGAGCTAAGTTTACCTCAGTGTGTATGGCCGTCGTTGTCTTTTTTGTTGCCTGGATGAACTGTTACATCGTTTGATGCCGTTTTAAGATGTATTGTATTTGATTTGCCATGTCCAACGCTGTTCTGGCTTTTGCAATGTCTCAATGTTGGAACTCAAACAGCTGCCACACACCTGACTACTTTCTTATGTAGTTATGATAAATGAGGCAGTTACACAAATTCAATACACTCCGCAATGAAGTTGAGACCTTCCCGTATTTTACAAATAATTATGCTACCACACGTCGTATAATGCCCATTTTTGTGGCCAGTTAAATGAGAGCAAGTTCTAGCAGTAGAAAGCTGTTTGAAATTCAAATGATTCTTAATTATTTAATAGAAAGATGCAAAGATAGCTGCGTAGAATCAACCTAAAGAAGCCGGTCGAACATGCTTCCGTTACGCTTCGGAATTTCAATGCACCATTTCGATGTTATCAGTGCTTTTGACAAGGTGGGTTGGCCACAATATGTTCGTTCTCCCCACCGTATGACCGTAGATACTGGCATCATTGTGTATCTGTTAAGAAAGTGTGCGCCAGGTTGTTGATATGAAATAAGATAGGACCACCAGAAAACATGCGCTCAGGTACGAATGGGCGACGTTGGACGTATTGTACCAAAGCATTGTTCCAGTGGTACATTATGTTCTGCTGCGCATGCTACTCAATAGACAGTTGTAAAAATCTACTCGATGTTTCTTTAATATCCGAATTTACATTTTTTACACCATCCAGAATAGACAGTTTACTCAACCTTGACTCGAAATACGTTCCAGTCCATCGTTGCGACCCTTCTACACCTCATCTTTTGGAAGTCCACATCTGCACCACCTTTGATCATCGAGGTCATCCACACTTCATAACTTATCACTATAGGTTACGTCTCTACTGCAGTGTCTATAACATGAGTCTCCACTCACTGTCACTAACGCCGAATATATTCATGAAAACTGGCCTCTTCGTCTTTCGATAATTCAAACAGGAACAGATTTATACTGTCTTCTGTGTACTTCTTCTGGAAGTCCTCAGTTCAAGCTTTAGTTTTAACTTCGAAAAGCTCCTTGCTTGATTCATCGCTGATCGAACGAGTCTGTATTTGCCTCGATTAGACCAGACCAAATGTATTCCTTTTCTGTTGTTCACATATGGTGATAGACCTCTCAGGAGAAGGCTGACGGTGCATCTTGATCTCCAAGGTCGTTTGGTCCATCTTTCGTATGCTGACATGCATTTGCATGGTAGCGTGTATAACTTCTCGTGCTCATTTAAGGTCACTCGTTACGGCTAAAATGTAACCACCCTACTTACGCCGACTTTCCGTTTGAAACCAAAATGTTTGCTCTTGGATCTTCTGATTATCGCTCCGTCTACACGCTGCCCATCTTCCGGCGACTGTAGACTCTTAAGTAGACGTGCTCATTCCGCTGGGTAACTTTTCTGACGCACAGTTATCTCATGTGTCTTAAGGACGGAATCCGTTGCAGGTCAGACTGGAGTAGGTATAATCCCAGCACAGTGTCTCGTTTTCATAGACAAATTGCAGACTTCAGTTTCACGTGGTAAACGAGATTCACCGCCCGGCTGCCTAAATCTGTCAACAAGAAAGTTCAACAAGTAGTCAGGGCTTAGTCTGGTTACTTCGTGATTGATGGTCAACGTCGTTACCATCTCGTCCACCACTGTGATTGTCTGTGCTGGATGTCCGTCTAATAAGCAGACGTCTATAGTATAAAGTCATATGAAAATGATATCCGATCAGCTGAAATCGGCAAGTTGTAACTCGTAACTTGCTTGTCCGGACCTTCTTCAACGACAATAGTAGTAATAGTTTGGCGGTTCTTTTTTCTTCAGGAGGATTAATGTGTCATTCGTCGTTTTTGTCAGTAGTGTATGTTGTCCTGCATTTCACATCCCTGTTTCTACTTGTAAGCCGCTGTTTACAGGTCTGCGTTACAAGTCAACTTTCTTGTTAGTAATGAGGTCTTAGCGCACATTTTCGTGGATGGTGATTCACGATCACTTTAATCATCTCTACAAATGGCTTCGTTACAAGCTGATGGAATAAGCGGGCTTTG
>LOND01000373.1:61280-89813 GCA_014220965.1 Paragonimus kellicotti
GTCACTGCTATGGTTATTAGGGCATCGAAGGCGTACCCCGTGAATACACACAATAGATATTGGATTAGGGTAAACACATCAAACAAATTTGCATATTGGAATAAACATCTGCAGTTACTCGCGTGTACAGGTACATGCTCGTTGAGCCAGCTAGCATATTTGTTCGATCTGCCAATGTGGGCTCAGCGCGGTGAGTTCATAAAGAACACAGTACGCGGACAAACGGGGCCGGGAAGATGCCTCTATATCCAGTCCGCGCATTCTCCCCTCGGAACCAATTTGCATCCACTGCGTCGAATAGATAGATTATGTCGCCTACCTACGACCAGATGACAAGTTAAAAATAAATGGCGAAGTGAAAATTTGAACAGTTAAACATTGCCTTGGTAGAGCTATGCCTAACTATTGTTGATTCTTACCAATCAAAAGTTTACTCATCTAAGGAAAGTGGGACTTCAAAAGGGATTTTATTCTTTATCACAAGTTGGGATGATTCATATGCGGTAAAACGTTGATTTTATCTGTATTAGGAAATGGTCGTTTGATATGGGTCAGTTCCCTTTTTCCAATTAACTCGATAGACTCCGTTCAGACGATTGGATGAAGATCGAACTTCTTCAGGTCACCCCTGAAGGCACGGCTAGTAATTTGGAAGGCGTCCTCTGACTTATTCGACAGACAGTTAAGGTATTCTGTAAACGCAACTCATACATTCGTTTAAATATGCATAGATGTCATCAATACTTGTTGCACTGTTTTTGTCAGTTCATTAAGCCTCTGCACTTTATTGTGTCAAAACAATAAGCCACTCGACCGTCAAGCAACCTGTCTGTCGCTGATCATCACTATCCAAATATGTGAACTTGTAAGACCTTTCACATTCAGGAATGTTTCTTCCAAATGATCTATAGCTAGCTGCGTATACATTAAAACACTGCCATCATAGTTTTCTATAGCCGTTCGCACGTGCCTGCTGTCAAGATGTGTCACCGAATAGACTACTCCATGACTGTTGTGATTGTGGTTGATCATCTGACAATCCAGAAAACCACATTTTCACCGTTTACGCTTATCTAATCGACATTATGGTGGATCACATCTTAAACACAACGGAAATATTTAACCAAACGGTGGTATGTCATCGGCTGCCGGTTCTGTGAGCTGTTCGTTTGTCCGTTCCATAATAGTTTGTAAATCCAAATGGATCAGCAGCCAAGACCCGTAATACCGCCAAAACCCTACGCAGGTTTCTGTATCTGTGAAATACAAACCAACTAATGGTAATGTGCCATAAATTTCAACGGTTTCGATTGCCTGAAGTGTGCTATCTTTCATTCGTGTGGCTATCTTATAGTACACTGAGGTCACCGAGGTCTATCTTCACGTGGGAATCATGACATGTAGTTTACCTTCAAGGACAAATCACCAGCAGTTTCCGCCCTGAATTCGAAGATGGCCTCTGCGCGTGGTCGATATTGCATCCACCTTTCCAATTCTTGTGGTTGTAAAATTCGTCTCACAAACGTACTTGGAACTTGACCTTCCACATTAAACCATGTGACGCAGTGCAGCCAACGATCGGGAATGCTGAGTGCCTGCATATCAGATGGCTTGGGAAGTGGATCCAAACAGCGTATCACCTGACCCGCCTGAACCAACATAACCAGAATTATGTTAGACTGTTCATTCGAGCTACGAATAACTATCAAGTGATTTATAGTTTGTGTACAAATGTAATAAACACACATTCCTACAACTTCTGTCGACTTTGTTTCAGAGTGGGTATCACTTCTACCAGAATAATTCTTTCTAAATAAGTTCGTTTACGATAATAATTCTAAAAATTTATCATGTGATCGGAAGCACTGTTTGTTGTTGTGAATGCATTAGATGAGAATCCCCTAACGTTGGTGATACGGTTCAAGGAACTGCTGAAATAGCAAAACAATTCATTCCTGTTCACCCTCGTCTATCATAACACTGAATGTAAAGGTTATGCACTTGGTATTATTGTTTCCAATTGCCTCATCACGTTAGCTTCCGAACAAGCGGTCTACCGTCAACTTCGTCTCAGAGTGGACTCATTTGGTTGACGTAGCCGGGAAGCTGCTAATTCAGTACCCTTCGTAACAAGAAAGGAAGGTTGTTGACCACACAATAAGAACTGTACTGTTATAGGATAACGACCTGGCGGCTCAGTCAGTCTGACATGCAATACGATATGTAAAAGGAAATGTGTAGAGTGATGAAATCTCAGAACAGTGGATTTATGGCAAAGCGAGGAATCGGCTCAATGGGTGGATATCAACAACAAGTACCGCCAATCAGGCAGGTATATTCAGACTGAAGTACACGCGACGTAATTGAAGACTCGCAACACCATTGACTTGAAGTCTAGTAAGAAGTATGCCAAAAACCGGCAGATTGCGGACTCGGATTGGATATTGAAGATCTCGCTTCATTCAACAGATGTTGGCTACCATGTGACCAGTGTATGTGATTCTTATGATTATACACAGGCCATATCCATACAAAGACTTGAGACAGTAAGACCACTTTAGTTTCCACTCCATCGATTCACCTTACGAATTATCATCTGACTGTTTAAGTAATTCGACAGCAGCAGTATAAATTGTCCGCAACAACTTTATTCCAAGTTTCATTCCGTGAATAAGACAGCCTCAGCTCGTAGCAGGAAAATCCACAATACGAGTCAAAAATGAGCCCAGGTCCTCATATGGAATGCAGTCTTGCGAGTGAGCATCAAGCGGCAACGAAACTAACCACCTAACAGGGTAACAACGCAAACGAATTCAGTAGTTCTTTGATTCTGATTAGAACTTTATGTAGATACATTCGCTCGATAAAAAGAATGTAATTGGGCTCATTGTGTCCTTCGGGCACGATCTTAGGTTCGTGGTTGTTGTGATGTTGAGGTGAACCCGATTGACTGTATAAGTACTTGGTTTAAACTCTACTTTATTTTCTGATTGCCTCAGGTGAGTCATCTTAATGGTACTCATCATACTAAACTTTATTGGTTAACGTAATGCACTGCAGATAAAAGTTACCCATTTACCTTAACAGTCAGATCGCCTGGGGCTGTTCCAGTATAATCGTAAAGTACAAGCAACCACTGTTCAGCATCGTCCTTTGGTCTTCGCTGCCAGCCGTTCTCATCCACTTGGAGATAGCTTGTTTCTGCCGTAGTGGTGATCGGAATTCTTACAGCCTGAGACGGCGTGGCTTTCGTCTCTGGTGTCATTGGGACGCCGTTCAGCTTTGTTTCACACGTCTTTGTTGACGTGCTGCTGTCTGGTGAAACCGTGGAAGCGTCAGACGCAGTGGCTATGGCGCTGTCTACTGGTGTGCATAGGTCCTTCGAAGTTGCTGGTGGTGCATTCCAAGACGAATTATTGTGATTTGCCAAACGAAAAGATGGCTTAGGCCGGACCACTGTTGACCTTAAGTCAGCCGTGGACAAAACTGCTTCTGGTGGCTCGCAATGCGTAGCGAACACATCTATCGGGCTGACAGAACATAATTTCACGTCCGATTCGCATGATACTTCTTTATCAAAAACTGACGGTAAACTTTCTCGTTGTTCATCCTCTGGTTTGTTTAGTAATTTCCTGTCCAATGCCATTGACCGAAACGATTTGTCCTCTGAATGAGCGGGTTCGTGTGGAACCAAACTGTTCTCATGTGGTGTTGAATCGCGTGTGAATTCGGGATTTGAAACAGTTGAGGTTGAATACAAATCAGCCCGCCCGAGTAGTCTGTTCCGTTCACGAGCGATCATAACTAATGGAGTCTGTCAGAAAAGCAATCAGATTGCATTGCGTATGTATGAGACCCAGCAAGTCGCCAGTTAATCCAGTGAGTATGAAAATCAAGAGATATACAGCACATCGGAAATGACCATTAAAATTCGCAAAAATCCTGATTTGTGACGCGTTGTTATCTTGCCGCCTTATGAAATTCACTCGTTTTTGTTCGAATGGCCTACCGCTTGATGAGTATAGTTTACTCGGGTTGGCTAGTCAAACGATGCAATCGACTAATCCCCATGTCGAATCCAAGATTTCTACTGATGGTTTTAAAAGTTACTCCGTTACGAGAAAATAGAAGGGTTCTAGTCTATTCTTGATGTGTTACATATTTGACGAATGGACATGAACCGTGCCTGAGGTTATCTGCTAATGAACATTATGTACAACACTCACGACTGATAATTCACAATCAGTCGTTTGAACACAATTGTATTAGCCTTGAAAAACGTATCAAGAAGTCGACTTAGGAAAATGAGCGTATCTGTTCCGTCATCAGAACCATGGTTAGGAATGAACTAAAAACTAATTTTAGTCCCTTTTTTTAACAACTTGATATACTGTAATCCGGAACAGTCCTCTAATGTGGATCGCATACTACCAGGCAACAGTGTGCAATATTATAGTAACCAATTTCCCGTTGTATAAAGACAAATACAAGGATAATAACGGTAACTGAATTATCTAACCTCAACCATTTGCGGTGTTGGATACATCAACTGTTTGGTGGGTGCGTCAAAATCTGTGGGACTTAATATTCTTTTGTGGCGTTCATTTGGTGCTGAGGAACCCGTTTGTTTCATCGCTGCAGGAAACAATGATTTGGCGCCGGATGGCATATAGCCCATTCGGTTGATGATAATGCCTCGATGCTCAAGCGTTTGGGCTAGTTGACTGACTGATCCGTGCGACATTGGTCTCAAGGAATTTATTATTGAGGGCGTTGATGATCGAATCACTTGGTGAGGGAATTCCATTTTAGCATGGTTTACTGGTGACGAACTCGGATTAACTTGCGGTGAATCCCTTGAGGCAGGGATAGGATGAATTGCTGAAGAAGGTGAAGGAGAACGCTGGAAAATTGAATATTAAAAACAGAGGATTATTTCATGTGTGATTGGTCGTAGGTATAGTTTCAAATGAATAAAGCTTAGCAATAACCAACTCAATTTTTTTAATAATCAACACTGCCGTGAGATACAAAATGTTAAGTTACTTGAGTGATCTTTTGTAGAGTTCCGTAATGGCTGGAGACCTTAGACATTTAAAAGGGATGTTCTTGTCATGTGAATCAAACGTGTTGCCGTAGTCTAAAATCGTAACCGGACGGCTCTGTAACTGTTATCTCTTCAGAAGGAACCTGACTGAATCAGAGACAAATAAAACGCATTGATCTGACTTATAAATAAATTAAGTCCCAAGCCTGATATGTATTTTGAGGTGCACCTTGGAAAAGGTGAATGGTTTTATTCTTGCCAAAAACTTTCATTCATCCTCCCCCTCGACTTCATTGTCGGCGAAAGCGATTCTTTTAACTGATGAACAGTAGGGGATTTTGTTTTCATATAGATTGAACATCACCCACAATTGATCGCAGCTGTCGCATTCCCATAGACTTTCCAGTCGGCCCCTTTCGAAAAGAAGCACTAGACTCGAGTTTCGCTCTCATCTTGCTCACAGTCTGACGTATCCCTAATTTGGATGCATCCAGAGTTAATTTGTTTCTTACAACCACCTTGTTTGTAAGTAGTAAAACGGACAGATTAAGACTACGCTTAGCTATCGACGCTGCTCATCCTTGACCATGAGCACATACTCGTTCCGTACGAAATCCTACTTTTCGGTGTTGACTTCCACCTTCGTAAAATTCACCAGAAATACATCGAAGATATACCGACTGGAGTATGTACTTTGTGAACAGATACCAATTTCCATGCCGCTATGAATCTAGGTGTATCTCAACCAGTTGCTTGAGATCATCAGCATGTTTTTGAAATGATTGTTTAGTCACAGTGAAACTGTTCTTTCCAGGTCTATAAAACGGTATTGGTATGAGGAGTTTGATTTCCGTTTTTAGAATACGTTGACAAAAACCTCTCCAACCAGTTATCTTTTATAATTTTTAAGCAGAAGACCATTCAGGAGAATAGCTGTTTGACATTACGAGTTGAACGCCCAGTCTACAACTGATTGCATTCTTTGCATCTAACTGAACTTTTTCATTAAATCACTGTGACTGAATTTGCCCATTTCAAGATACGCTTTTGTTAATAACGAATCTCTTTGCCTGCGTGGAGTTTTCAACTCTTACCCTCAAACGTTGAAGACAAGCATGTTAACCACCAAATTATATCGACTTTGGAAAAAGTTTATCTGGAACAACACAGTTACATGTTTATCCTCTGATAGGCTCACATTAGTAGTATTCGGTCTGTGTGGTCTGATCACACCGACAGGTTATGCCTACTCTATACTCATCAGGTGACAGGTTCCTAAGATTAATACTTCAGCCAGACAAGTGTCTCGATCAACACGTGACTTGTTGAAGAAGTTTACCTAACACATTCTAATAGCTTCGGGTTTTATGCCTGATAGTTTACAGTGTATGGATGCAATCGTCGTTAGCCGACTACTATCAAGCATGATGAAGCAGGACGTCCATAATGAGGATCAAATAAATAAGAACCGTTCTGAATTAACTAATGTACTGCTCTTTTCTACAGTGACCACTTTCAGGGGGCCAAAAATTGATCTGTTATGGTAGCTGAAGTTTGGTTATGCAACGTTTTTGACCGAGTACGTTTATTTCTAATGTGATGTAAGAGAAAACATTTTCGTTTTAATATGTTCCTATGACAGGGTCGTCAAGTAATTGTTACCTGGCGATAACGGTGATCCCCTCCCCCTCCTGAATACATGAACAAACAACACAAGATTACTAACCGTGGTTAAGAATCTGAAATTTCTTTTCAGTACACTTAATGTCAACCTGATAGCTAATTCTACTGCTCCTATATGTTCCAAGTGACCGTCGACGTTCAAGCCATTGTACACGCACCGGTGTAAATGCGGAAGTTTCTTTCAGCACTCAAGGGTTGTGTTATACTGATTGTGAAGCAGCCTCCTATGAGCCCACTCCTTCCCAGGCAAACAGCTTGTTGTTCCTCAATAGATGACGATCTGACAAGATCTGATCTCAGTCAAGCTGTAATCCAGTGTGATTCGGCGGTAGCCGGCTAGGGCTGAGGCAAACGCGAACCGATAGTATGCTTGATGAATATTCAGTATGTACCTCACCCTTGGAGTAGTTATTACATCTTCTGTTTACATATGGTTTGAAACGACGCAAAATTGAGTTATGGTCCTCAGACTGCACCAGAATAACGGCATTCTCGGAAGAAAATTTTGCAAACCGCTCTCATGGTAAACGTTATAAGGGTTGTTACCCATTGAAAAGTGGTCGCTGTAAGTCTTTACGCGGAATTTACACAGTTTCTTACAAAACCTATTTTTTTAGCAAAAGCAGTCGCTGTAGGATCAGCACTGTACAATTAATCATTGTAATACTTCAGTCGTTCACCGAAATTATTACATTTGCCGATCGAATTCTGTCAACTTACGAATGAAGCGCTACTGACCGTGCGATTCAGTCGCGAGGTCGATAGATTGGATTTCGCACGAATGGGCATTTTGAGGTTGGTTGACTAGATTGCAAGAAAGAAGTCAAATTGTAAACTTGCTTGCAAGTGAATTAGTTATAGATTGCTGGTGTTCCGTAACGGGATCATACTCGTATGATTAATCAGAACAACTGTCATTTTTCGCCAATATGAAAGTATATCTATTGGCTACTAAAGATAGTTTCTTCGGGCAGTTCAGTTTTAATTGGGTTGCCTTGAATTGTAAGATTTTTTTGACAGCAATCATGTAATCATTAGCCTATCAACTAATGTTTGTTATTAATCTTCCAAAAATGATAACACTTGAGCGACAGTCTTTAATGGCCATATTGCCACATATGCTAAGGTCTCTTATGCTGACATTCAAACAGATGCCACTGTTTTTCGAAAATAGTATTGCAGTCTTTTAACCAAGGCCGGGCTATTTTTATGTGCGTGTCACATTTAATAAAAATGTATTGTTTAGTGTTGTGCGTCAAATTCGTGAGGGATACACTCCCTGCCATAGTCAACAAAGTTCTTACTTATTTGAATGATGCTGTAAATAGGACTAGTCATCAAATGTTGACCTGCAAGGTATGGGTGTGTTCATTAGCCACCTGTACACCAGGGCCCCAATTCGCTGGTCTTATTCCTTCGAGTTTGCAGTGGATACGGAATGTGTGGGTGGAACCGCAATTTGTGCAATGCGATCCGTTTATGATGAGTGTTGTGTACAGGTTTCCTTTGGCTTCGGTCACTATGACAGACTAATCCGAAACGTAACCCATCAACCGTGCATATGTGCGTATCATGTTCTAGCGAAAACGTTTGTAGTAAACTGTGCGAACGTTTCGAATAACTGTTACTTCTGTAAAATTATACTGTCGTTGTCCTTGAGCTCAAGTAGACGTGATTCAGTGCGTGCCAAGAGCTGTCACGGTGTTTGCACAAACAAAAATGGTGCGTGTATGTCACTGTTTCATAATCGATTCGTTTTGAACGATCTGTAGTTTTTGCGCCCACCTATCATCTGCGTACCCTCTTTTAGGATGCCTAGAAGTGGTAAAATAATTAAGTCACTCCTTTTACTAAGCGCCATAAACTCCAGAGAATTGTATTTTTTCCTGGAAAGCTGTTTCAGTGACGATGCAGGGCGTCAGATATCAACTAGAAATCAGGATGAGATGACTAAACAGGATCTGCGTGATCGGTTAGATCGTGATTTGTACTGTGCGCGCATTAAAGTGGAAAGGATTTTATTATGTTGATAGGTTGACTTATCCAATAGGCCAACGAGATGTTCTTGTTGAAGGTACCTGAGAATAAAAATGCCGAAGGGATTAGATTAGCCCATTCCGCCATCAACCATTTGTTTGATAAATGGTGCTGTTCGCTCTAATCATAGAATGCGTTGTTTGCGATTAGTGTGAAGCTAATGTATGAAGTAAATTTCCTGTGCATTTGGTTACGCGAAATGTCTCCAGTAAATTAGAGCTGCTTTATGGAGGATCCTTAAATGCATTTATATCTGCCCACTATTCAGTCATTGATATGATTTATGTTGCGACAAGTTTACATTGAAAATTGTCTTTAATAATCTACTTCAACTTCTGTCATTCGGTAGGAAACTACGCTAGCACATATAGAGGGTAAGTGTGGAAAAAAGTTTTACTTACCGACGTTTCAAATTTGGAGCTTAAACTATTTATGCGAATTCTAGAAGGTCGCTTTGGAAGTGAACTGGTTTGTCGGGCCTATCGTGAACACAGTTCCGTTCGCCTATGGATAAAAAAACAACAATAAATAGGCTCAATAAAAAAGACGCAAATTCTATGGGGCAAAATGATGAGAACTGGATCTGATGTAATGAATAGCCATATACCTTCAACTGTATACATCTAATAATAGTTCTGCGATTTTAAACGCTACCAACTGGTTCTACTTAAAGCAAACTGGATTGTGTTTCGTTGAGTTAACATAGACGCTTTCGAACTTATAAGTTGCTGTTAAGCAGTTTGATCAATGAGCCATTGTAAGTCAAACTCCATTTCCATTTCACCACAGCTTTTCTTTTTCAATGAAAATTTAGCTATTTCAAATGAGATGAATCATCCAACAGACGTCACAGGTAAAATAATCTTCAGCTTAGACGGAGAAAATTTGATTATGAAATAATCAGTCGACGTCTGTAAAAAGGTCATTGAGATTCCTACCAGGATAATTGGGAAACATGATTTCAACTTGGTTTTCAGGTAAGAGAAACCCTTCTGGACTTAAATATGATCACTCAGAAAGTACTCACTACAGTGAGGTTACAAAAACGAGTACCACGGTTTCGATCCCCGTCCAGCCTAGGAACTGTACCACTGACGGGCTCTAGAAACAACCAAACTCCAGTCCATCACTTTTAGTCGAAGTGAGTCACTCATGTGTGTTGCCGTTACGAAGAGCTGTTACTGATATTAAACTTATGATAGCGCTGATCTTCATTCATAGTCAACGGCAGTACACTGCCGCAACTTTGAGGTTGAAAGCGAACTACGTGCTTATGAAAAAAATTTAAAGAAGAAACCGACCAACATATATTTTTTCTTGAAGTTATTTTTCTTAAAAACGAGTTCCGAATGCAGGAATTCAACATTTCAGCACGTAATATAATGTTAAACAGTACTCACAATGACTTCTTTCGACTTCTGTTTTGCCTGTAAACTTGGCTGCCTTTTTACACTAGTTGTCGAGCCGTTGATTGTATTTGAGTTTACAAAGACCATTGGTTTTGGTTGACTGTTCGTGTACAATCCGCTATCCAACGGAATACGGACTTCGACGTGATTCATGGGGAAAATACCCACTTGGCCGGTGTTGACAGATCTGCCCCGATACCAAGCTTCGTCGACGACTTCCTCCAGCATTAGAATATCGCCTCTCTGTTAGAGTGTTAAAAAATACAAGTCAAATTGCAGCGACTGGTGGACAAAGCATTGTGCTATCTCGCATGAACTTTCCGTGGATATTCGAATCAATTAAAAAAAAATTAGGTTATTGATGGCAGTTTGAGGAGGTATTACGGCTTCCTCTGCTCGTCTGGACATTTCTCATATGTGGTTGTTACTGACACTTCTGGTCGAGTCTACTGTGTAATCAGCGGAACGGTGACCAGACTGCTCTTTTAAGTAGTCGGATCAGAGAAGGCTATGTAGTAGTGATCAGTTCCCACATGCGTGAAGTTCCGACTAGCTTCTTCTGTTGAAGTGAAAAGCAGAATGGTTCGTTGTACTGTGGGTAAAAGATCGAAACGCTATAAAAAAAAATACTGTATTATATGGATTTACATATACGCACCGTCCACAGTCAGACGTGTGTATGGGGTGATAACCGTCGTTATTCGCTGTATTGTATTGTTCACAATTTGATTTGAGTCACTGCCAGTAAGACACTACTGGTCGTAGATATCTACCTCAAAAATTAATTGCTTAATCTTGCATTATGGTAACATTGATACATAGCCTTCTTTATAAAATGTGGTCTTAGGTCATTCAAACAGTGCACTGAATCGACTCACCTTAAACTGGAGATCACCATCGATTTGCGTATCAAAATCATAGAGGGCAATTGCGTGAGGTTGACCCTTTGGCATGGTGAACCCCAGTACACGCGGTTCCAGTAGCAAGCTGGATGAATCGATACCGTTGGAAATCGATGAACAAAGGCTCAGTTCGCTAGAGGTCTGCTTCGTCTCTGCTCTTAGTGCATTAGCTGAGCTGTCGCTAAAATAAATGTTCAGTATGGGTTCCGTTACTTCATGACAGACAATACAAACAGGATGATTCAAATGTAAACTTGATACAATCACTTTTCACCAAAACCACAGAACTGCAGTTCTTCTGTTGCGGAGCACAACAGCAACACAAGATTCTCCAACTCATTTGATTTGTAATCCTCTCTTTGATCAGTTCACAAAAACACATTGAAACTGGACAGCAGGTCCTTGAGTGGGTATTAGGAAATGTTCGGTCCCGTTGTCTGTCGTTGGATTGAACAAGCATCCTCATTAATAAAGTGGTTACACATTGTGCTCATTAAATGCAATGGAACACTGATGTCATTAGACGTTGACAAGGTGGCCGGTCACACTGTATACTCCTCACGTTAACAGAACCACATTCAGATCAACGCAGGCGCGTGTGAAAACATCCGATGACCTTGTATACCATATATTCGACATAAGTAACGTCTTAGTTTCAAGCAAACAAGGTAACGGTTAGATCAGGAAAAATGGTTAAAAAGTTTTCAACGAGTTACATTCAAACCCGTTGATACGTTGACACAAGCCGATTGTGATTGCAGCCTGAAGTGTCGAAAACCACTTTACCGATTACCTTTGGTTTACTTCATCATAGTGGATAGGTAACCTAGCTGAAGGTGTTATGTTTGTTTCTGTCCCCCTCCTATGGCGAGAACTATCTAATTGGCCTAGTTGAAGATGCAATTATTTACAAATCCTTGCTTACTTCGATGCTCTTTCATTACAGAAAAGTAATCATATAGCATTTCCGTTTCAGCTTATAGCCAAGGAAGTGTCTGGCATCAGTATGAAACTAACAGTGAGGGGCTGTCTTTTAAATATTTTCAGTTCGTCAGAGAGGGAAAGTAGTAGTGCTTTTCAAATTGAAACGATACATCACTACAACTGTGAGCTTTTATGAAGATAGCCAGTACCAGTGAATAATCGAATGTGAGTCAGATTCACTCAGTGGAAAAAGATGCTGATAGTTCAAACAATTTAGTCGTCCAGTCATCAGTGACCGATTGGGTGATACCTTAAGCCGATATCCCCGATAAGGGCAAAATGCACTTATTGTGGGTTGTATGTCATCTGTTCTTATCAGTTACCTACTTAAAACTTAAGAAGACACACGAGTGATCGATATATAGCAATGAAAAACAGAAAAAAGTCTTGGTTCAAGCCCATCAAAAAGGTTACTTAAAGTTACAATAAGGTGACCGGCTGTATCATCAATTTTTGCACGCAACGTTAGCCGGCAGGATTTGAGAACTTAAGCTTCACTGGATGCCAGTAACTTCGGAGTCCTACTTTTCGACAACTACCTGTGAATGAGCTAATGGAGTCAACTAAACGACCAATCGATAACAGAAGATTTTTGTCAACTGTGATTGAAGTACGTTGCACCGTCGTTCAAACCAAAGGAGCTTGAGCATGCATAACCGTCGGATGTTAGCCACAACAAATTGGCCGTGGTCCTGAGGGTTATTTGATCTCACATCAGCTGGCAGCAGCTGTTTGGATGGTTCTCGTAGCCATAGACACTGCAACCTGACAACCGGAAGTAGAGTACACTTTTAGTGTAACGAGTCCAAACCTGAGCAGCGACGTCCCTGGTGGACAGTCTGAAAGTATAGGGGGCGTACTGTGAAATTGGAAAGAGGGGAGACCAAGAAGCATGTCAAATTGCTGCATTTGGAGATCTGAGAATTTCCTTGAATGATTTACATCTCGCTGATGGTAAGCGAACACGGTTCTTTAGCTACTGCGCTGGCTTTTGAATATGACTGTGAACATTGTTAAGTGCAATGCGTTGTCACTGTTCTGATTTCTGTGTTCACGCAGTATGTGTTGAGTGTGAGGCTTAAGGAGGCTATGTTGCTGTCTGAGAGGCCCAGAAGGCTGAAAACGTTTTGATATCACTGTTCTGGAGTAAGGGAGCTAGCAGCAAGTTGCAAACCGCTTGTCTTAATCACTTAACCATAAATTATGCTCTTATGACCACTAGATGAGTGGATGTCACCTAGAGCTCGTGAGACAAAGGTAGCCGGTTCGAATCTCGTCCGCACGCTATCCCTATCTGACTGGAACAACCAACGATAAGAAGTTGTTTTAATGGTTAGTATTGTTGGCGATATTATAAATACTAACACGCTTTAAGAAACCTAACTCTATGCAGCACAAATGTGGGTAAGGTATACGAGTAACACATATTGTTCAATCGCAAGATATGCCTCAAATATTGATTTAATCGCCTTTACCTGTAGAATCCTGCAAGATAGCAGAAGTAATTTGCATGACAGAGCACCGTTTTTGAATGCGCGTAGAGTAACAGTTGGAGAAATGAGCACCTGAAGTCTTTGCATCGTGCTCAAGTACATTAAAATAATATTTCCACGGGGAAGTCGGTAAGCATATATTTAGAGTAGGAGTTGCAGCGAAGGATAGTCTCGCTTCCATCCTGAACTTACAGACACTTTTAATTGTGGGTGTTCTAATTGACAGTATGAAGACGAACGTGCCTAACCGGACTAACGTGATTGTCAGCAAGTTGCACGGTAATTAGCTTAGTCTTGCAATCGCGGACGATGTTCATAAGACAAATGGGTGATAGATGATGCTCGTGAAAAGAAAATGGCCAGTATAAACCAAGTACGCACAATTTCTGAGACTGAGGAAGCCAGACAATGAGAAATTCGTTCACGGTGAACCGTAGGTTTCATAGTATACACACTAAAACCTCGCATCACTGGCAACGTAAACTCCGTTGGCAGCAGCTGGTGTATACTAGTAGTTTGCGGAGAACTGTGGCTAGTCACACCACTAGAGTATTGATCAGTCACATCAGTTTCCTATCACTGAATTTAGCTTGTTTTCGTTTATACACACAATCAGTAAACTGCATCGTGCACGAACTTTCATTTGTGTATCACATTAGATCGGATGCATTTGCTGTCTGAGCACTGTGGAGTGCCACAATGACTGATATTACTAAGTATGATGCACCACATGAAGGGTGATTCATCATACGTCCATGATTTGAGTGTGACCAAAACAATGAGACGGACCTTGTGTTTTTAGTCGATTATGAGCCAACTGTCTTATGCGCCAGATCGATAGACATGCACTATCTTCAGTGATACCGGAATAACGCGATCGTATATGTGAACGACAGCGAGGAAACTTTTGAGCCCCACGTGCGGATAAAATGATGTTATACTGCCGTCTAATTCAACTAAGTGGCTAATTGTAGGTTTGGAAAACAGTCACTGACACTGCCTGTTTCTACTACTGTATGTGAAACGGTTGCTTCAACCTTCAACAACATAGCTAGCTGTGGACTGTCGGTTTTCGTTCTCACGTTGCACAGAACTTTCGAAGAAATCGGTCATGCACAATAGCTTTCTGAATCACTCAAGAAGTTCAGTCACTGATATCGGTTGCACTGCGTATGTGATCTCATGAGTATTCGATGCCACCAAATAGTGATATAAACTATGCATCCTCGATACACCCTAGCATCTCAAACGCGCCGTTCTTTACGTTCCTGTTATATTTTCTCTTTTTTAGTTGTAAGTTATAACCGTAGTTCATGAAAATAGCCCCTTAGACTAGGTTACAGATATACAAGGGCCGTTTGTTTTATTGCGGTCAAAAGCAAAAGCGATAAAGAAGAGGTGGGGTAAAACAAATTGTCGGGTTTTTGTGAATCACATATTTTTCCTTTACTAGTCAGACTCTTTCATGGATGTCCTCGTTAAGAAGCAGATATCCTAAAATGGGTATGGCCACAGTTTCATTACAAACTAATTCTGTACGTTAATTAGATCGGTTGAAAAACACGAAAAAAAGCCTCGTTTAAAGTCCAAATCCATTTTACTAGGGATGTATTACACACAACGTATTTCTATATACAGTCGCTTAATGTGAACACGCAATCAAATCTAAACTGCATGTGGGTGCCCTGTAGCGAGCAGTGCCCCTGGCGATTTGATACAACAGCTGTATTTAGAGGTAACTCTTCAAGCTTGAGATTACTGAATTACAACCAGTTTTCAAGGATAAAGCAGTTATTGCATTCGCTAGCATATACATTGTATCCAACTTTCATTAAGCATCGAATTACTAATTAATAGTCCTTAAGTCCGATACACAGTAGCGTTTTCGCACTGTGGAGCAGCCAACTACTAAGAAAAATATCTGATGGATGGTAGCCCACTTGTTTGATAGACATTCCCGCCAAATAGACAGGTAGAAGGTTATCTGTTTCAGATTCAGCTACGGAACTGTCTTATTAAAACAAACGGAGTCCTCGAATACGAATCCGAAACAAGCTCAAACCCTATTGAGAATATGATCTCAATCCGTTTTCATGGTAGAAACCAACTGTCAAAAATGTGACCCAAGCAACATGGTCTAGACAAGCCTCAGTTATACCGGTCTACTAGTTCAACCATCCAGGTCAACACCAGAATAACCGAATGAAATTTCTCAGAACCTTTAATCTTAAGGTTTCATAACCATTTTCCGTGCCCATTAAACACTGTAGGTTCAATGACTTTTTCTTACGGAATGAGACTTTTGTAGCTCTCAGACTAGACTGGGGTCGATCAGCTAGCTCTCAAGCTGCAAGACATTGTGTCTACTCACCCTTTAGTGTGATCACCGCTTTCGTCCCGTATGGCTTCACAGCTTACAGTTCCCCCATCTTATCATATATCACGGGACAAAACTATGCGTGGGCAACAAAAAAAACAGGACCGCACAGCTCAACTCTAACGTTGACGTCACTGGCTGGTGTAATCTTGCCGTAATAGAGCACCTGATCGGTCTGGCTACACACACAAGTAAGACGATTCAACCTTGGGGCGCCAAGCCGTCGTCTTATCACTTGTTACTTGTATTGCACAACGCAGTGACATCTTGGAGTTTGACCGAAATAGACCTACGTGACACAAACTACGGAAAACTGGCTCAACGCAAAACTTCGACAACAACCTTACTGTACACAAAAACTGATTTCCCCCTAATGATATAACCATGTAAGTATACTAAGTAGCCACTGGAAAAAATATGGGGAACATGGGTACATTTACGAGTTGTACCAACTGTGGTCTTGCACTATCTTACCGTCTTCCCAGGCCGACAGTTTTTATTGCTGTTGTGTTGTTGATGTGGAAGAACTGAAAAAACATGAATTTATTTGCGAAGATGATGCATGGTACCGAGACTTCCCAGGTGAACACTACAGAGTCGAACTGGATGGAAGGATGATCACTGCAACAACTTTACATTGTGTTCTCTTGAAATTTGCTGAAAGTGCAACAGACCGTGCGTTATCAAACCAAAAGGCATAACTTGATATATCTTTTGTCTACATTTAATCGAACTCCGCTTACAAGAAACCCACAAAAATTATAGGTTCACCTCGTGACGTAAACAAATGTAGTCTTGATATTGCTAACAATATTATCAAGTTGTACAGTGTACGGGGTACTTATGTATTGTATATAATGACAGTTTGAAAAAAATGTTCCACGTGATCGTTGTGACTGCTTGAGTGTGTTACAAAGAAGCTTCATTATACGGTTGAGTTGAGAGAAGTTCATAACGACCCTCAGAAAAAACTGACGGACTGACATGCAAATTTCAAATAAATGTCGTGGTATCATTTAATGTTTCAAACGGAATATGGTGCTAAGCACACAGACACCCCCAAGGTGATCAGCTGTTTGTGCGAGCGAATATTCTGTGGATCGTGCTAATCTCAGTCGGTGAAAATGCTCGTTACGCAATTTCAGAACTGTGTTACCCTATTACAAATGACAGTAGTTTGCTATAGATCAGCCACATTTCGACTTGTGGGAGTTGACAGGATATCAACGGTTATATGTAACTAACTAATAAATGCATGGCACAGAACTGTACTTCGTTGGAAATTCAGTCCACTAAGTTTATAACCTAATTTTTAGTATTGTTTCACTTGCGAGGTGATCTATTTTAATGCAGACTTATGTGGTTGCTTAACATCTGAGCTGACTGCTAATTTGAAACTCGCCCTATCGTTCTTCCTCTGTTCAGGAACTATTGCGATGTGAGCAACACTAACTGGAAGTCATGTCATACAATTTTCAATCACAGACTTTAATTTTGTCATAGTAGACTAATTGTTTTACGTTTGTTCATACCGCTTATACTTCCTGAAAACTCTAGTTTTCACACTATGGTAATTGTGATCTGCTAAACTTGTCTATAGCGCGTATTCTGCTTTCGGCTGACCCCGGGTGGTCGATTTTTCTGGGATGTATGAGGACACTATCGGATGAGAACTTGTCAAAAATATTCCCATCGTGAATGGTAACCAATATGTCAGAAGTCTATTAAAAATGATTACCTGGTCGTTTTATGGGAAGGGAAATTTCCTGAACACCAATGTTCGTGATCTGGTGAACAGAATGAATACGATCTCTGTTTACGTCACTCACTCCAATGCACCTGTAACAAGTTGTTCCAGATACAGATCAGAATGTCTACGCCCACAGAATTGCATCGTTCATTTATAGACTTCCTCGCCTTCACATGTTAATCAGTCACCTGACAGTGAGACTTAAGGGCAAAGCAATGAGCTCATTTATAACGATATTTTCATCATCGGTTAGATTGTTTTGATTTTCTACAATGTGAGTATCTCGTTTTGTTGTCAAAAAGTGACAAGGTTTTAAACAGTTAGTTTCACAATGACTAAGCTATATTGATTAGTGTGACCTGTGCAATTCAATTTGTTCACGTGCGTAATGTTTTCAGTTTTTCGTACTGTTTTCAGAGACAACAAAACAATCAATAGTTAATACACATAATTTCGCCTCTTTCGGCAAATTCTGCTGTGGAATTGACACTTGGATGGCTTTCTCTTTAGTCGAAATCTTTGTTTACTGTCATACGACCAGGTTCATAACAATGTGAACTTCAGTCAAGAATCAATAAGCAACAAGAAGGCGGATTTGTGCAAAGTCGGCATTATACAATATGGAACTAGTCCACAATCCCGTATCATATTAGAGTTTTCTTGCAAGTGGCGTTCCATAATATTCCGCCAGACGGATACTAGAGATTCGTACGGCTTTTACTGCACAAGTCATCATAAATTTCATGCAACACATTTTATAATGGATCGTTATCTTGTACATTTTTTCGAAAAATGCGCAAAAAGTTGCGCACAAGGATAAAAAGTCTTTATTGCACATAGTTAAATGAGATCTGATATGTGCAGTGATCTCTAGAAACAGTCTAGTACATGATCCAACGATGCACAGGCTCCTGTTCAACCCTCATCATCATGTTACTACTCAAAACAAGTTGTAATGTTTTACGGCTGGTGTGCTCCTTGTTTGTTCACACTGAGCATCTAACATTGGTCCGTTATAATAAGTAAACACGATCTTGATTGACTGAACGGTGTTGTGAATAAGACGGTCTTAAGAGTGGTCGCTGTCCAATAGACTGATTTCAGTCATCTCGTCAATAAGAAGGCTTTTGGTTCAACTCCAACATCCCTGGAATTCGAACAAAGATGATTATGCAACGATCATTTTTAAGAAGAAAAATTCCCCTCGAAGAAACCGTTCACGGTACATTAATATTGTGGCATTCGATGCGTCTTAAAAGATCATTCTCTCAGAACTTTATGAGGAATATTTCGCTAGGCTGAAGCGGACCCATATGTAGTAAGGATGGCCGGTCACACTATACTACCCACACCACTACTATTCAGTAGTGAGGAAGGAGGACGAAACAGTGCAACAGCTTGGTTGGAACAAACCCATTTTGCTTACATAGTGACTACGAGATTATAAATCAAACTACACGCAACCACGTACGTCAAGGCTGTCCCCTTTCACCATTTTTGTTCAATTTCGTCATAGACGAAATAATGGAGGACTGTCTGCGGCACTCAAAGATGCCGGCGTGGACCTCCTACCTGGTGAAAGACTGACTGATCTTGATTATGCTGACGATAAGGTGTTGTTTGACAACTTTCAAGCGGCACAAACAACACTAGACGCTATTTCGCGTTCCGTCAAGTACTTCAGAATGCGCTTTGCAGCCTCAAAATGCAAAGTGCTTCTGCAAGATTGCTGTGATTACGTAGATTTAATGTTAGATAATGAAGTCATGGAGGTTGTTGACCGGTTTGTATACCTGGGAAGCTGCATCAGCGACGGCGGCGGAGGTGTAGGGAATGAAATAGAAGCGCGTATTTTAAGGCTAGAGGCGGTGTTCGCTAATCTAGAACATCTCTGGTGACAGAGAGGTATTTCTCTGAAGCTTAAGGGTCGCGTATATCAAACAACAGTGAGGGCTGTATTACTTTACGGCAGCGAAACGTGGCCGCTCAGGGTAGAGGACGTGAACCGTCTCCAGGTATTTGACCACCGATGTCTGCGTTCAATCGCTCGTATCGGGTGGCACCAGCGAGTAAGCAACGAGGAGGTTAGGAAGCGGGTGTTTGGCACTGATTGTCAAACGAGTTCTTTTGTTCAGTCGCTACATTTGCACAGACTTAGATGGTTAGGTCATGTACTAAGGATGCCAGCTAGTCGTTTGCCACACCGAGCACTGTTTGCCGACGCTGCGGCCGACTGGCGTAAGTTGCGAGGTGAACAGATGATGACGTGGCATAGAGACATGAAGTCGTTCGCCAGTATGTTGGCCACTATAGGTCAGGTTCGTTCTCCAAGCTGGAGTTGACAAGACACAGAGTCGGTGGCTTGAGACGTTAGGTGAGATGGCGGCTAATCGAGCTCAGTGGCGTGAATGTTGTCGTTGTTTGGCCGAGTTGTCTGTGAAGTGAGTGCACTTAATGACGCGGGGCAGTGAAAGCTGATGACGCCTTACTTTCACCTACAGCTCGGTTGTTTGTTTGCAAGAGTGTAAGCATCCTGGCGTTTATTGTTTGAATATAGAAGTGGTTATTTTCAATAGTTAAATTCCTTCTATTCCCCCTCTCTTTTCTTCTCATCTCCGGCATATGGTCTGCATTTTTATTCGTGGTTGTACGGCAGTTAAGCCTTAATGAGAACCACTGATGTCTTACTATTCATGATAATGATAATGATGATGGCACAGTCGTTTGTTTTTGTTAGATTACATATAATCCGCACTATTCAAACCAAAGTTTGTCTCATGGTCGTTGAACGTTGTGAACGAGGTCCTTCAGTAACGACCTCTTTTGGTATTGGTATGTTCGCCGAGCTTGGCATTTAGGTTGCAAACGTTTCATCACCAAACGAGGTGACATCATCAGTGCGTAAGTGTTTCAGCGTATAGTTTTTGAGCGCTGAAACACTTACGCACTGATGATGTCACCTCGTTTGGTGATGAAACGTTTGCAACCTAAATGCCAAGCTCGGCGAACATACCAATACCAAAACCATCAACCCGAGCTACGAACGACACCACCACTGTTCACAACTATCAGAAACGACCTCTTGTAGACGGTGGAGTGAGGCGTTCAGAATCGCATTAGTTAAGTCAAAACGTGTCCATAGCTCCGCATGCCTGCAAATACTGAATGACGTTACGATGACCTACTTGGTCTTTAGGTTTCACTCTTAACGAGTTCTTCGTCTCAACATACGCTACTTCGTTGCCGTTATTGTCCCGATAGGTTGCAGGAAAGTACACTCAATGACATCACCCTCATCATTATTTTCAGCTTTCAGCCTTTTTTCCTGACAGTGATATGTATGTCTTCATATCATCATCATCATCATCATCATCATCATCATCATCATATCAGCCATGAGCCTGACCAAAAGGTACTGTGGCTCGGGCTGCCGCTCACCTCAACAGTGACGTGGAATATCCTAGAAGAAAACGTTACTTAGAAGGTTGGAAAGTAATAAAAGAAGTCTTTATATAGTATACAAAGTTTATGTTGCTTGGAAAAATCTTCACGAGACCCCTATACTAGTTAACAGCGCATATCTAGTTTGATGGAGCACATAAAGAAATTGTGTCTTACTCGCCATGTCATAATCACATCGATTGATTTCCGCTAGATTAAAATGTCCTCTAACATAACAGGATATCTTCACCGAAGACACTTTTGAACAACCCGAACAACCCGATGGTTCATGCTAGGAGGTGCGTTGTGGTTTGAACAATCACCACCTTCGAAGCCATCTATATCTGATAGTATAAATCTGATTTCTACCCTTAGACGTATTTCATACTTACACCGAACCCTGTTGACTCACACTCAGCGAAGCTCACAAATCAGAAGATTGTGTAATTATTGGCGTCCATCTTTATTGCCCAACTTTCTAATTGACGTCGCTGAAAATGTGCATATCAGAAGTTAAGCTGCTTGACCGATCAAACATACAAAACATCTAGTGTTCGCTTCGTTGTTCGGACGACTCCAGCAAGTAAGTTTCAACGAATTTATATCCAAGTTTCTCCGGATACATAAACATTGCGCAGTGCTCTGCATATGAGCTAGTTTTATTGTTTCTACATATGGCTGAATAATGCTATGAAAATCACAGTCATCTAAAACATCTGCATAAGGTCTACAGGTTGGCCACAGATATGTTGATATTTTACCAGTATAGCTGGCTGTGTCAAGTTTCAATAACTTAGGTTCCACGTCCACTTTTGTACGTGACGGAGGATCAGCTGGAAGGTAATAACTAAACATTCGGGTCCCTTCGTCTACATAGTCCGGTTATGGGCAGCTAAACTATTTCACATGTTCAGCACACACATTAAATGGGCATGACTGGATGACAGTAAGCGAACGAATTTTGTTAAATATAGTCTCTCTTACACAGATCGGCTGACCACCACGAACACGTACCACGGAAAACGGCTTTTTGCTGTTCGAAGATAAAGAAAAAAGGCTGGCCATCATTTTTCATTGTTCGCCAAAGTGATGGTCATGACTACCGTGCAACGGTCATAAATACAATATACTTTAAAAGTTCAAACACTTGACCCGATCTCCGTGGTCAATGAAAGTAATGGTAAAAACACAATGTTTTAATTAGCTCCAAACAGGACAGTGTTAAGAGGCGCATCTCCTAACGAAACAGTCAAGGCGAATCACATCATATCCATCAATCGATTCCGGCTTCGAATGGATTGATCTGTATTATTCCACTGAGCCAATCAGATTGCAGCCATGCGGACGAACGCCTGTACGCTATCTGAACTGTAATGTGATTCGTTCTAACGGCCCGACAGTCATATATGAGTGTCTCGTCTGACTGACTTTGCGTCTTGTCGACCATGTATGGAAATCGTTTTGGCCCATATATGCAGAGTCCCTGTGACCTAATTTTGAGCCGTTTTCCCAATAAACGGTATTACCACGTTTTTCTCCTTCTGGGTTTTGAGCGCGCATAATAAAGGACAATCCAAAGATATCTTCATGTGTCCCTATGCGCTTTTGCGTCAGTCGTTCAAACAGCCCTATAGAACATCTTTTCTAGTTGTTCCATTAACTATGACATATTCGTGAATGAGTAGACTGCCGTTTGGGTAGGGCTTGTGCACAGTTGTTTGCCCAACAAATAATTACTCATTCGGTATGCTGAATAGCGAATGGTGGTTGGGTAATTTGATGGCCTATGCTGAAGCGAAGTAATGGCTGTATGGGAGCCTGTCTGTCACTATCTACCCACCCCTGTACAGAATAGTTCAGTGTACCACCTAGCTAGGTTGCAAGACTGGGGAATTTTGACGAATCGGCGATCGGTAATTTAGAATTTTTGTGCAACTTCGTTGTTTGATCAGCTGACGTGAAAAAGTTATTCGCGAACTTTCCCAGTCAGTCAGACCTTAGCTTCCAACGAAAAGCATCCTCGCCCCCTTGAACTCGTACACGCACCGCCATCGTCACACACTCAACATGCATCAAGTGACATCACATTCAGAACAGTGACAGGTGAACGCGTCATATAGTGCTATTCATTATAAAGTAGCGTATATGTTCAATGGTCGATTGAGCTTGGTGCAACCATCAGGCTGAACCTCACATAGAAGGAATTGTAGACCCGTGTATTCAAAAATTCTAAACGCCTCTTTTGTCTTCCATTGTACCTTTCAATATCTCGTTCTCATATCCTTGAACCCCCAGGTGAACCATATTTGTCATTTCTGTAGAATATGAATCTATGATATCATACAGAATGTGAAAGAAGAATTAAAGGACAATTTGCAAAGAAGTGTCTTCAGTCGTTTCAAATATCGTAGAAAGCATTCTGTGGTCCAGCCGTGATAAATTTTGTGCACGTATTTTTGTAATAAACCATAAGTATGGGAAAGAAACATCAACTCTCCAAACAGTCTGATTAAACAAGCACAGTGTTACAGAATAATTCACAGTTTTCTGTTAGTTAAGACTGATTAGATTTCGAAAGTGTTTTGTTTCTCTACTTGTCGTAAATAATTATCGAAATATTTCACACGCCTGGATTAGTCGAGTTAGTGTGCAGGGTGAGTAGAGCACGTGGAAAGGCTTACAACCTCTTAGACTTCGTCGTAAGAACAACTGTTTTCTACAATTACTGTTTTACAAGCCCTTTCCATTTCCTGATCGACAGTAGTCCTCACACGATGATTGGTAAGTGGTTCAGTCGAATGCAACACGTATGCTCATCATTGTGATATAGTTGATAAACATACAGAGTGAGAAATAACCTGTAACAAACCGTAACCATTTCTTAAAATATTCCAACACCGTCAACATTCAAATAGGAAGTTTCTGAAATCAAATACCACAGTTGTGCGTGCTCCTGTTGGCAACTCTTCTAAGAGAAAAATATTCGACAAGTGAATAACAGCAAATGGTTATTACTCACGGACAAGGGCTGTTGTTTGGAGTCCACGAGTACAGCACACGACGATTTTCGGCGGAGGCTGCCCGAATAAAGCCAGATGGTGGGGCAGGCCGAACCGGTTTAGAAATGTTCTTTTTTGGGCAGTTTACCTGAAATAAATCGCAGTTGAAACAGTTATCAAGCTGATCAGCTTGCAGTACATGCCAATGCAATAGGCCCAACACAACCTGACAACTTAGTCATATTGCTCCGATCACAGTCAGTAGTACTGAAACAACTAACGTAAATTATTTTAATAAAAACGAGCCTGTAAAAGTTTAACGATTAACTCCATTATATACTTCTATTTCTTAAACGTTGGAAAAGATATGATACTCATATCCTGGTTAGTTGGCAATGGTTACATCTTTTTGTTAAAATACTGTTTCAGAAAGCTGATAGCTGGCTACGAGTTAACGTTCCATTCGCTCGTCTAGTGATGTCTTCAGATAAAAAGAACCAGGTTACAGGTTGACCGGCACTTTAGTGGCTTTTTCCTGCATTGGCCTGTCCAAATTAGTGATTAAACTGAAAAAGACACATGCTTGGATTAATTGAAATTTGGCTGTTGTTTGAAATATGAGCCAATACCAGTGTATTTTGAATCATCCAAGACGCAACCGTGGACGAAGGTTTATGGAGATCTTCGGTCGCCAAGATATCCCAAACCTCCTTGTAATAATACGAGTCAAAATATACTGTCTGTGTAGCAATAGCTTGGCTGTGAAGAACGTCAGAGACACCAAAACAAACGTTGAATTCTTCCAACAACCCATTTGAGTTCCTTCTCCGTTTAACCCTTGACAGAGTTAAACAATTCGTCTACCGCAACAGTATTGCACTTGTTTAATTAGGTCAACGCAACTTTCATGTTCATGTTAAAGTGATCTGAAAAATGCAGTGTAGCGATTATTCATCAACAAGCTAATTGCATCGCATCCTATGGGTACTCGATAATCACGTGAACTGTACTAGTATCTTACCCAGGTTCAATTTCGCGCCCTAAAGCTTGCAATTAGGGTTGGAGACTGGACTGACTAGACACTTGGGCTTTCTGAGTGTACTCATACACAGCTATTCCGATGGTCTAATTCATTGAGCGATGTACAAGAAAGATAGCTGAGATCATTAGTACATGCACTTCAAGTTTTATACCATTATTCCATTGAGCTATTTGACAGACAGGGCCGTAAAAATACAGAAGAAATGACGTTGTTGAAATGACGTTCATGTGCACAATATTGATTCAAAATGGCAATCCAGGGAAGTTTACAGATAAATTCATGTAACACCGGGATGGGAGAAAAAAATTACATCCGGCAGAAAATCTTACAAATAACCTTACCCTTCAAAAGCGATACTGTAGCTGAAGGCATCATGCGAACGTTCTCGATTGCGGTTAAGATGACATATTGTGCCGTAAAACTGGCTACCCACCTTATACGCAATCCAGTTTTGCGTCCACGACCTACACTTGCGTCTGCCGTCCAATTCTGTGTAAACTTATTCATCGACCTGTTGGTCACATGATCAGATGCTTCTCTGAACGGGTCTGGGAACAACAACCTGTCAGTGTAATGGAAATTTTTTGCTCGATCTACAGAGTTAAGGTTATCCAATAAAGGACAGATAGGTGAGCTTTTGTACCCAGCTTAAATCATTGAGATTGATGTATGACCTACTCCTGTGTGATCAAAGGTGTTTCGTTCAGACCTTCTTGCTTTTTTGACAAAAAATTTACCTTGTGAACCTGTCAAAGCAAACCGCTCAGATAGCGTCTTAACTTTAGCTTAGGAGTGATTTGAAAAACTTTATTAATCCCTGTTCCCTGTTTATTGTATAAACAATTCTCTCGTAAAATTGCGATAAAACTGTTGATATCATACAGAATGTGAAAAGAAGAATTAAAGGACAATTTGCAAGAAGTGTCTCAGTCTTGTCAAATATATGTAAAAGCCATTCTGGTGGTCCAGCGTGATAGAATTTTTGTGCACGTATTTTTTGTAATAACCATAAGTATGGGAAAGAAACATTCTCATACTCTCCAAACTGCAGTCTGTTAAACAAGCAAGTGTATACAATAGTTTAAGACTGATTAGATTTCGAAAGTGTTTTGTTTCTCTACTTGTCGTAAATAATTATCGAAATATTTCACACGCCTGGATTAGTCGAGTTAGTGTGCAGGGTGAGTAGAGCACGTGGAAAGGATCTTTACAGACCTTTAGACTTTCGCTCGGAAAACAACTGATTTTCTACAAGATTAACTGTGTCCAAAGCCTTTTCCATTTCCTGATCGACAGTAGTCCTCACACGATGATTGGTAAGTGGTTCAGTCGAATGCAACACGTATGCTCATCATTGTGATATAGTTGATAAACATACAGAGTGAGAAATAACCTGTAACAAACCGTAACCATTTCTTAAAATATTCCAACACCGTCAACATTCAATAGAAGTTCTGAAATCAAAGAACCACAGTTGTTGCGTCTTCCTGTGTGGTCAACCATCTTCTAAGAGAAAAATATTCGACAAGTGAATAGACAGAAGTATTGAGTATTACTCACGGACATTGGGCTGTTGTTTGGTAGTCCACGCAGCTACAGCACACGACGAATTTTCGAGACGGCTGCCCGAAGATAAAGCAGATGGTGGGCAGAGGCCTAAACCGGTTTGAAAAATGCTTTTTTTGTGGCAGTTTAACTGAATAATCGCAGTTGAAACAGGTTACAGCATGATTCAGCTTGCAGCTATTAATGCCAATGCAATAGCGCAACACAACTGACAACTAGTCATAATATGCTGCGATTCACTGTCTAGTAATACTGAAACAACTAACGTAAATTATTTTAATAAAAACGAGCCTGTAAAAGTTTAACGATTAACTCCATTATATACTTCTATTTCTTAAACTTTGGAAAAGATATGATACTCATATCCTGGTTAGTTGGCAATGGTTACATCTTTTTGTTAAAATACTGTTTCAGAAAGCTGATAGCTGGCTACGAGTTAACGTTCCATTCGCTCGTCTAGTGATGTCTTTCAAATAAAAAGAACCAGGTTACAGGTTGACCGGCACTTTAATGGCTTTTTCCTGCATTGGCCTGTCCAAATTAGTGATTAAACTGAAAAAGACACATGCTTGGATTAATTGAAATTTGGCTGTTGTTTGAAATATGAGCCAATACCAGTGTATTTTGAATCATCCAAGACGCAACCGTGGACGAAGGTTTATGGAGATCTTCGGTCGCCAAGATATCCCAAACCTCCTTGTAATAATACGAGTCAAAATATACTGTCTGTGTAGCAATAGCTTGGCTGTGAAGAACGTCAGAGACACCAAAACAAACGTTGAATTCTTCCAACAACCCATTTGAGTTCCTTCTCCGTTTAACCCTTGACAGAGTTAAACAATTCGTCTACCGCAACAGTATTGCACTTGTTTAATTAGGTCAACGCAACTTTCATGTTCATGTTAAAGTGATCTGAAAAATGCAGTGTAGCGATTATTCATCAACAAGCTAATTGCATCGCATCCTATGGGTACTCGATAATCACGTGAACTGTACTAGTATCTTACCCAGGTTCAATTTCGCGCCCTAAAGCTTGCAATTAGGGTTGGAGACTGGACTGACTAGACACTTGGGCTTTCTGAGTGTACTCATACACAGCTATTCCGATGGTCTAATTCATTGAGCGATGTACAAGAAAGATAGCTGAGATCATTAGTACATGCACTTCAAGTTTTATACCATTATTCCATTGAGCTATTTGACAGACAGGGCCGTAAAAATACAGAAGAAATGACGTTGTTGAAATGACGTTCATGTGCACAATATTGATTCAAAATGGCAATCCAGGGAAGTTTACAGATAAATTCATGTAACACCGGGATGGGAGAAAAAAATTACATCCGGCAGAAAATCTTACAAATAACCTTACCCTTCAAAAGCGATACTGTAGCTGAAGGCATCATGCGAACGTTCTCGATTGCGGTTAAGATGACATATTGTGCCGTAAAACTGGCTACCCACCTTATACGCAATCCAGTTTTGCGTCCACGACCTACACTTGCGTCTGCCGTCCAATTCTGTGTAAACTTATTCATCGACCTGTTGGTCACATGATCAGATGCTTCTCTGAACGGGTCTGGGAACAACAACCTGTCAGTGTAATGGAAATTTTTTGCTCGATCTACAGAGTTAAGGTTATCCAGTAAAGGACAGATAGGTGAGCTTTTGTACCCAGCTTAAATCATTGAGATTGATGTATGACCTACTCCTGTGTGATCAAAGGTGTTTCGTTCAGACCTTCTTGCTTTTTTGACAAAAAATTTACCTTGTGAACCTATCAAAGCAAACCGCTCAGATAGCGTC
>LOND01000373.1:108401-123448 GCA_014220965.1 Paragonimus kellicotti
AGGTTTTTAGATGTATAACTACCACCACTAGTAAAAATAAGGCAAACCAAGTGGAAGTACATTTTTTCCACATGAACCGACAATTATGGTTTGTCTAAATAACTACCGACTCTATGTCATGGACCCAAAAGTGACCTAACAATCGCCACTCCTGCGCTATTAGACGAAGAATGTGTATTCTAGAAATGGCTCTTTTGTCTAGGTCTTGCGGGTCATCGGGTTGTTTACTGTAATCATCAAACTGAAAACAGTACTAATGAGACGTATACCCTTGCTATTACAAGCTGAGTTCACGATGCCCCTTTAAAAACGCTAGTGGATGTTAACACCCACGGATCGCAGGTGATTTCTGAGCACTTCATATGGAACTGGGAGTGTCACACGTGCAAGAAAAAATTTCCACCCTCACTTTTAATCAGCGCTAACACAACTTGAGGTTGAGGCTTGAGTGTGTATTTTATTCGGGTTAACAAGTAGTTCAACAATCATCTCATAAGTCTTGAAAAAATCTTCAATTACATTGACTCAAAGGGGCAATATTGAAGATATGTTTTCGTCACATCGTTACTATGGTCTGCTTTGGTAACTAACTATTTTTGTCGCTTGCCAAATTACGTATTTATTTCACAATACTGGGTGACAACCAGTGTTTTCCCGTTCCAACTTGTTCTCGATAAGATGTCTGTCTTCACAAACCATGCACAATGAAAAAACCTATACAGTGCTTGTCTTTCATTAGTCTGAACACACAGGGGCTAAGGATGTTCAAAATCACAAGTCTTCAATACTCGACGGTGTCCACTGCCATACACAGACTCTGCTGCTAGTTTCGCACAGGTGGTTTAGATTTTTTATTTAAAAACAGGAGAGAAATTTGAGACAGACACGTTCGTATTGCAAACCAACATGATGGTCCATTTGTCATTTGGGCTGAATAATGATGGTGAGTATCAGAAATGAACTTAACGTACCCGCCTTGAGCAATAACGAGTGTACAAGAGATTGAATGCTGGTGTATGATATCCAAACAACATGAACGATGAACGATAATATACCTATAGGTACTATTCACCAACACTGAAAAGCCCGATTTAGCTAGGTGCTACGATGTTCGTGCGGACTGCTGAATCCAAGATTGTCCTAAATGTCATATACAAATAGCAATCATTACACTAGATTTGTGTTTGACGAGATTCGTACCGGCTGACGTATTGACCTATTTGGTTTCAGCATGGGTTTTTCGCGTATGGAAATTTTAGAAAAGACTAGGGACTACATGGATGCTTGATGAGTGTGGATTCAATAAAGAATTAAACGTTCACCTGTGCATAACCTCTTGCCCCGTATAAAAAAACAAATGGTCTGAGATAAATGATAGCCCTATTCACACAGATGAGTGAAAAGGCTAAACTGCTGCAAACGTAGTCTTGGCAGACAGGTAGGATATAACTTAGTAGAATTCTAGAAAAAATATCAAAATACATGAGTGATGAGCTACATTGATGAAAATAAGGAATACTTGTCTCAAAGTTTAATAGTGTGAAATGTCTGAGACCCTGTAGCAGAAAATTCCATACGGTATTCCATAGGTGTAGTGGTGAAACAAGACAGCAGATTTATACAAATATTGCTAAACAAGGTAACCAGATGGTCCGATGCTATGTTATAAGAAAGGTATAAAACCAAACTAAATTCGGAAGAAGTACTGATCAACTTACAGAAATCCCTAAGTCTTCTAAGAATACACCAACATAGGTAACTGGTACACCTAATAAAGGTTAGATGAACTTTTTACAAGCAATAAGTCTATTTTATGAGACTGAGGAAGATTTCTGAAACTCTGTAGAGTAAGTTCCGATGTAATTGAATATTTCAATACTTCATCAGCGACAGCGTAAGCGGGCTGATTTCCATAACATCCTGATAACAGTGTTAACGGCAACGTGAAGGGAAGATGGATGAGTTAATTTTGTGAATAACCATGCACACTTCAAAAGCTTGAATGACATCCACCTTGTTCTGTGTGGCAGAATATACTTCTAGTTGGCTGCCACAATAACTTTTAGGGGTATCATACGACATGAAGTGCCTATATGACTCAATTCCATTATGAGAAGAAACGTATCATCAAAACATAATGATTACACTTGTCATCTATGCGCAGAAAACCCCTGATTCATGCAAGCAACAGAAGCAGCGTAAGGACTTTCATAATCGATAGAGAAATTACAAACTTTCCGTTTTCATTTACTACTTTAAACAGGAAATTATTGAAGGCCTAATGGTCACGTGGTAGGTGTTTGAATTTCTATCACCAACTCAAGAGAAGACAAAAAGTGGTTTTAGACGTGTCTCATGAATAAGTTGAACGCAAATTAAGTAAAACTATCTGGTCGTGTCAACAGCATGGAACAAAATAGTTCAAGTTCAAATAATTATGGAATGTAGCATAGGGAAAATACTGTTCTTGACAATTAAGTGCATGCCATAACAAGATTCAGTGCCTCTCAGATAGAACGGAATAAAATTCCAATTCCGAACAGTGCAAAAAGTTTTCTGAATACAGGTTGTATCTTAAACCATACACGTTGGAGTTGGTGGACTAATTGCCCGACATTGAATAAAATGGAAGAAGCACGCTAACAAAACTGACAAATGGGTGGTAACAGTGTGTGGACTGTTACCAATTGCGTTCACTATATTGAGTAGGCCACTACATAGCATCTAAAGAAACATCAAATAATACATACTCATCTAAACGACTTCGTTTCAACTATTCAGAATCCACTGAGTTGTCCTAATTTACAGACCAACCAACCTGAGTAGATTAACCAGTCCTTTGTTATCCTCATATACCCGGATTAACTATAAGGCGGTTTGGAATATATAAGACTTGTTTGAAACAGACGCAGCATGAAGTTGGAAGCAAAGCTGTTTGTCTATCGTGCAATTGTTGTGTCCAAACTGCCATGGCACAGTAGAATTTTAACACTGCATCAAGTGAATGAACGGCGCTGTAACCGCTTTTACCTGTAACGTGCAGAACATATCTTGGATATTCGGTGGTCGAGCGATACGAATGCTCAACTGGCTTCCTTTGCTAGGAAAATTTTTTAGGATGGCTGACCAGCAAATTCCGAAGCAGCTGCTGTACAGACACCTAAGAGCAGGTAAGCGAAACTTTAAAATCGAGAAGCTGCGATATGAAGGGGCTATCCAAGTAGGGCTTTGGCGCTGTACTGTTGATTTTGGATCGTGAAAGAACGTAGCCTTGAACCAGACCCCGATGGGGCCTGGAAGTTCAGTGAGTAACACTTTTACGGTACTCAAAGGAACCATAGGTGTCATAGGGTTTTGTGAAATGATTATACGGCGTTGCAGTGAATGTGGCCGCAAACGCGTTGGCCATCTCGTAATTGTAGGTCATCAATTCACTCATGGCACATCGTCAACAAGGAGACCACGGGTACATTTAGCGCAAGTAGAGTAAATTAGTCGTATACTTTTTCGTTCGTGTTAGTCGATGACCCGTCGTTCCGTAAATTCTCCTCTCTTTTTTTAGAGAACTTCTAATTCTTCTTCTCTTCAACACTGTTGATGTATTGTATGATGAAGCTTTTGGTTAGTTTTCGATCGACCTCTAAATCTTTGTTTTTCCTCACAATCCTGTCCTGAGTACTACACTACTGAACTTACTCTTACCTTATACTTTTTGTATTTTTCATGGCAGCCTAAATTTTACCATCGGAGTCTTTCCACTTCTGTTTCCGTGAGACAAGTATTAATTTTCATGTTAGCCTAACATCTAGTTGATCAACGTTGGCTGGATGGATCATAATGGCCTTTACACACACGTTTCGTTGTCTTATTCCTGCGGGCTTACAGTGGATTCGGAAGATGAGAGTGAAACCATAAGTGGCCCAATGCAGGCCACTTGTGATGAGTGCTGTGATCAGGTGTGTTTCGGTCACTTTGACAAGCCAATCCGTACACGGATGGCGTCAACGATGATTTTTCGGTCCTGCCTATTGTCTGGTGTTTCCATGACCAGGATATACATCGCTGGTGAACCACGATAGGAGAGTAACTCCTGTGTGGTACTTTCTTTTGAAGTGAGCTGTCCACGGATGCGATCAAATATGAGCGAGGTTTAATTTCTAGAGGTAGTGTCTGTCCATATATACTGATGAACACTAGTAACCCGAATCAGTAATCAGCAAATAGAAAAGACATTTAAAATCATCTGCCCGGCCTACCGTCATTAAGCTGATATCGGTCAGAACTATGGAGAAGCATCGATGGGTGACAATATACATACTTCTTTCTATAAAACTGTAAAACCATACAGCTGCAAATTTTGCTTATTCATTACTTCGATATCCCTACACCTATCAAATGCGCATGTGAGGTACACCGAATGATTTGTAATCGCTTTACTCAACACCACATGACATAAATGTACTTTTCTTCTTCAAATATGCAAGCCACCGACCTCATTAGTTTGAAGTACTTAATAAGTGCGGTCTACGTTTACAAACTTCGGTTACACTTTCACTGTTTATCTCCCAAAAGCTCACTCATTACAAATAAATACATAGCTATCACCGTAAAGTAAATGTGCGTATACAACCGGTTCTTCCACTACCGCTATTCATCAAGGTCTTTGGCTACTTGTCTTTTCTTTATCACAGTGTATTGTCTCGAACAAGATATTTATTCGGTATCTTTATTTATACATATACATATATATACTATTATCACTATTGAGATTACTACTACCTAACATCACATTTATGTTTCGTTTCATTTTCATTTGTTCAACAGACAGTGTGATAACCTTGCATCGCGGATCTAAATGTGGCTACCTCATGGTTGATAGAATTATAAAATTCGGTTGATTTTAGTTGATAATGTTGCTACTGATTAGTGTTACTGGTTTAAGTCATACGTTTCGACCGATGCTAGTTGATAACCATCCTTTAGTGAGCGTGCACACTGTAATTTTTCTCGATGAACTTGCCTGAGAGAGGCGCAAGACGAAGCTATTAAGTCTTTTGGGTTCAACTTTTTATGACCTAACCAAAGTTTCAAGACTAGTAACAACACGTTTCAGTGGAATGCTTCGGCATTCGAGCTTTTTGGGGGCGATATATGTCACCAAACTTTCATTCCGAGGTTTGTTTACACACAGGTTCAAAGGATGTGAACAGCTGATGAGTAGGGGTTTGGTGGTTGCGTAATGGCTTTAGGAGAAACGTCGCTATTACGATGCACTGTAATAGGCTTGTTCAACGTCCAATACGATATATACAATAGCGGTTGGAGAGTTATGGCCATTTGTATGGGCTTTGCCCTGGTGACGAATACCCCATTAACTGTGGCCAGGGTGGCGTTTGAAGCGGAATGACTATCTTTGACAGTCTGCGTTAAGGTGTATAGGTTATGAATGGGGGTGCTGCTTGGTTAAAGGTCGAATCTCTTTGAGACCTTAAAATCGTTGGCAATGCATAGATATTTGTTTTTTAAGTATGCGCAGTAATTGAACTTACGATTCACGAATCTTACAAGAGTCTGGTCCTTGTAAAGTCTATAGTATTGGTTATTGATTATAATAGCTGCAAACATACTGTCTCTGAACTCTATCCGATTTTCTTAACAAAAGGATAAACTTGTAACGGTCATTATTCGGTGATTAACGTTGTCAGATTCCATATGTGCTTATACAGCATACACGGATCCCACAAAAGAATTACATCTGGTGTCGTGCTATTAGAATTACTTTGTAAAATAGGGAACGCATTAAAGCGACAAAAAAATCCTCGCAACAATTCCGCCAATGGATTAGAAAGACAACAGTTATTAGGTTTCAACATTAATCTAAATGTAACTAGGAAATGTGCGAACGAAGATAGATAACTAAGGTTTAAACGCTCCAGTGTGATTTGACAAATTAGTAGTTTCTGGGGGAAAAAACAATATTACTTAATAGTAGGTTAATTATTCGACGCTATAATTTCAGTTTCTGTGGTGTAAGGACAAAGTGACTGACCTGTACATAAATGCATATATAAGCCGAAGTTTTAGTTTCCGATGACCACCAATAAAAACGTGTTTAATGTTAATAGCATTTCAGACGAAGCGTCGTTCAAGTCAGTCTTTCCCAAAGTGGGAGATAGTACCATCCGGGGAGTGGGACAATGAAGAAAAAGTGTAATTTTGGAAAACAGGACGGGAATGAAAATGGGGGAAATCTCACAACTTTTGAATAAGAATCTAAAAATTCCCTTTAATTAACTTTTACTCTGGTTCGACAAGCTGACATGAGTCCAACTTTACTAAGACTCATGCTGGATTGGATTCGTGTTCAATTGTCACCGAGTTGACTTCAGTGTTCATTTAATGCACGTTAAGTGTGACAGAGAACGATTCTGGTTTTAGGATGTTAAGGGGATGATAAACTTTTTAAAAGGCTTGGAAACCACCGGTTTAAGTGATTGTGGAAGAGCCTTTGTGACAGTGTCGACATTTAGAACAAACTCCAATATTGTGTGCTCAAGTTAGGTTGATTTAGTTGATGTCAGTTCTTGAGCTGACAAATAAAATGGCACAAACTGATGTCTGTAGTTATGAGCATGAAATGGATTAAGGATGTATGTACACTTGGGTAAAAGCAAAACATAACAGTTACGGTGTTATTTTGTACAAGTAAGGCACTTCAGTCGAAGACGGCTTTACGGTAAAATATATTATAGACAAGTCAGGCATGTGAGAAGAAACGCATAGCAAGAAAGCTTGTTTCCATGTTTCATCATTAGGCTAAATATGACACATTTATAGGAGTTCTATGACCGTGCACATAAACCCATGATAGAATAATTGCATAGATGTGACGTTTCTCCCGTAAACGCCGTACAACTCACGTGATCAGTGTTGTGTAACTAAGTCTCATGAATCAAACCAGACAGACATTAATTGACTGACATCTATTTCCTCACCGATATGTTATCTACCATCCCCATCGAACCCTTATAAATGTACTGTATTTAGCCTGATGATGAAACACCGAAAACGAGCTTGTTTGCTACGCGTTTCTTCTTCATGACTAAATCAGGGCATATTTAAAGTATTGAAACAAGTCATTCGCATTTCGGTTTTTATAGGTCCAGCATACAAGTGAGAAAGAGCTTGTGGAAGAGATGATCAGTATTGAAAAATCCTGACTAACTGTATAACTGGTTCTACAAGTGAATAATGTGTACGTGTTCCATTAGTTGGGTTATTGAAAACTAACGTATCATACCTATCGATCCTGTTTTGGAAACCCTACACTCATATTGATTAGTTAGTTACAAAATATGTTTTCTGTGTGTATGTGATACTAGCAACACTTTAGACCTCTAAAAGTTGTCTACCAGGTTTGTAGTTGGTGAATCCGATTCGATTCATGATGTGGATAGTTCATTAGTGAGACTGACAATATCTGGTTTCAAACAGCGGTAACTGTTCACAAGGTCTGCAGTTTTCCTGCGCAAATGTGAGTGGTTTGCATAATAACCAATTAATTAATAACCGTCATAAACGACAAGAGTTATCCTGTGAGCTGGGGCATCGGCTATGATATACATGTTTCAAATTGGATGGCAAAAGTTAAGCGCAATTCCTGACAAAAATGAGTTGTCACGAGAATGCTTGACCTGCTAGGGCATATTTTAGCGATTATGAGCAAAAACAATTCCGAGTCTTTCAATATACGTACAGCGTTCAAGATGTAAATGACGTTGGTCAGAAAACATTGTAAACTTGTCATCCACAGAATAAATACGATTCTTTTCTATTCGTCCTGAGTCAGTATATTCGACACTTCACTGTGCATTTCCTGCTCAGCAAGTATAACCATGGTATATTGACACAGCAGCTTTGAGGATCAAACCAAGTGGAACCAATTCACAACAACGAAGTGGTCAGTTGTAACATAATTCATTAACATCATCAGGACCTTCGACAGCACTGTGTTACTGACGATGAACTGTCATACAACTAGGCAAGAATAGAAACTATGTTTATGGAAAAAAGAGGGGCAGGAGTTGAACCTAGTTTCTGTTTATTTAAACCCACATATGGAACTCCGAAGTGTCTACATCGTATAAATAAACAATCCTGTTAAAGTGAAAAATAAGACAACCTTTATGAGACCGTTTTTTAATGGATTCCTCTGTCTTGCCTTACTAATCGCACTCAGTTCACACACACAACCCAGTCAAACCGCAATATTCATGTTGATGGGCTTGATTATTTGCTTACTGTTTAAACGTTTCCAACCGCAGACTATGCGAACCGCGAAGGCCCCAACTTTAGAGGCGAAATCCACTTACAGTGATAAATATGTTGCTAACTGTCTTTGTTTCACTGTACCAAGTCACTTTTCGCTAACCTCACGCCATGCACCGATTGACTGAAACATCATCAAAGAGCCTAACCTTACCAAACTTATTATCATTGATGCGGTCAAACAATATAGTAGATGTAGGCTGGCCATTTGGACATGGTTTCAAAACGAACACAAGACTGCTCACAAAATTAATAATGTTGATCAACATTGAACAGCTTTTAAACCACAGCCTGATTTCTGCCATGTAGTTTGGTTGTTGTCAATTACCCAACTCGAGATAGGAGTAGTCGCAGTAATATGGACTCGATGCGGTGACTATACGATTAATAACGGTTACCAATGGGCTACCGAGAGCTTAATAAAGGTGGATAGCTGAAGATAGTTCTCATCCTAGCTCTAAAATTGCACTGTGGATAATTGATCTGGCCTTATCTGAGATGTTTTGAGGTTAGTGTGCTTCGTTTTCAAATTAGCGTTTCAAACTGATTGAAAGCGTTACCTCATAGTTTCAAAAGTCTACTAGTCTACTTGAGATGCAACAACTGAAAGGGATTTCTCGGAGATGGTCAATGCTCTAGCTTTTCCATCCTTCATTCAATACGGTTGAAGATTTAGAGTGAAACATGCCAATTTATCATAAGGTCGCTGAATGTACCAACACTTTGGCAGCTAAGATAAACCCAAAATCGTTAAAGAGGCTTGAATAGTGACATAAATAGGGAGATATATAAGCCAGCAGGTAGTTGCAAATAAATGACCAACAGACAGTAAAAAGGTATCTGGCTTTTATTTTTTTTATGTTTCGCTGTTACCCGACTTCTAATACGGATGAAAAATGGCTTAGGAGCTGGTGACAGGAAATGACTTTGAAGGCTACCTTGTAAAGCACTTACTTCTCCCAAACAACACAGTCAGAACTATATTTTGTAAAGAAAAAACTGCTCTGTGGTCAACCAACATTTGATAGGTCATTTAATTCGTGACAAAGTGGAATCTAGCTGAGATGAGGGTTATAATGTAACGTTAACGAGCAAGTTATTTATTGCTTACTAGTTTGAGAATGGTGTCTGCGTTTCTCCTCTGACACTCTCTCACACCTTAAGGGCTCCGCTTTGAGCTACGGATAACTAGTTGTGCAGAGTTTGATTCGTGGAACCCAAATTCACAATAAGACTGGAATTGTAGTCGCTGTGCGAAATTTTTGTAAATAAGGAGAAGTCGGAGCATCGTTATGGAAAATTGATGTTGTTAAACGCCCGTACAGCTGCACCGAGTGGTGAGTTCAAGGGCAAAGAGTGCATGAAAGAAGTTGCATATAGATAATTCTCACATTTCCCACACAGTCTGAGACTTTTCTGACTGTTACTTGAACATTATCTGCGTTTGATTAAGGTTTGTGGATCAAACCTGCTTTCAGCGCTAGACACGAGTTTTCTGTTTCATTGGCGCCCACCGACAGTTTGTGCATGCATGTACACATAAACCTAAGTAAGCAGCACAGTCTCCATTCAGAGGTCTGTTCCTAATTTGCCAACACCCTGAAGGTTAATGTCTCCTACCGCTTCTACTTTTCAGAAAAACAATGGACTTGAAGATCAAGACAAAACCCATGACCACTACGCATATGATTAAATGTTTATTGACATTATTTATACTTTGTAATTTGTGGCTCCGTTGCATGCCTTCAGTTATCCAGTCAAAAATGACAAATGACGTTTCGTTCCACTTTTTTAAAAGTTATTTTCAGACCCTCCAAAGTGGATGACAATCCGATTTACCTGGTAATATGGTCCAAACTTCACCGCCTATGTTTAGCATGTTGAAATTTGGCAAACGAGGACAACGGGACAGAGTACAGAAGTGACATTTTTTGCCAAGCTTCTGTCTTAATGTTCTGAAGTGAACTGCGATTCCTTCGTTCATCTTATTCAGTTGTAATATTCATTGCGCCATAAACAAAGTAGTAATATTCAACCAATTCTAGATTTTGACCACCAGCGCTGAGCAGACATGAAAACCGAGATCGTGTGCATCAAAGACCATCAATCAACCGCTCTCGTGTTATACATAAGGAAACCCAAAAATGGTGCAATTCACATCGCGTTAGTGCAACAAATGACAGAATTGTTTTTTTTTACTAGAAGTATTCAATCGTCGCTTCTGTACCTCTTCCATGTGCAATCACCCTCAGGTGAACAGTCCTTAAACCACCCGTAACATCCGATCTAACTTCTCAAACTTCGTCAGTTCACCTTTACCTGTTGATAGTAAAACTTCGCTTTGTCTCCTCTGTGTACAGTCCTATAGTCTAATAAACCAGTTTATACTAGGAATCAAACATTTACCATAAACGGACGTTTACATGCGTTAGTAAAGGTCATCTACATTTGGATAACCAAGTTGCGATTTGAAGCGATTTCTAACTAAGTTAACAGTTTACTCTACTTATGAATTTCACAGCTAAACATTGGCACCAAGAGAGTTGTCTGATGAAGACGTAATCTAGCCCTGGCGAAAAAGTTGACGCAAATTAGAAGGGTGAGATGTGGTCTGAACTTATGAGTATATCGCGACTGCGGATTCATCATCATCATCATCATCATAGACAGCAATACATCAGTGGTTCACACTGATGCTTAACTGCCACACAACCACGAAGGAAAAAAACCCTTCATAGGAAGAGCGAAAAGAAGGGGAATAGAAGGAACATTACTAAAAATAACCATAGATTGGACCCTAGTTGTCATCTATGTGGGCCGAATAATCTGCACAGCAACTCAGCAAGCCAACATAACAGTGTTGAACCGGTTCGTCTAAGCAGTCAGCCACTAGTATTTGTAAATTACGCTAAGGTTATCCAACACAGTTACCCTCCTGTTAACTCTGATGGATAGCTTCGTTATCAGAACTTCTAATCGGTCTAAACTCATCAGCAGCGTCGAATCCACCGAGGAGTGTTTCTCAACTAGGAAAACGAAATCATTTAGCTTAACTTCAAAGCTAAAAACATCTGGCAGTGGTGTTCAGCTCATTCTTTTCAGATTCGGTGGTCTTCAAATGCTTTTTGGAAATAAAATTCATGACATTCTCGACGTCGCGGCAATTAGTCAGAAACGCCTGTACTAATTTTGGAGCATTTTGTTAACTGTTATCCCAGTGTTATTCATTAGTCCATTTACAAGAGCTATAAACCTGACTAGAAGATTAGACAGAATTTATGATTGCTGGTACACCAATGACTGTGGCATATTGCCACATTACCTCAACAGATGAGTCATATCTTACTAATTGTCAAGTGGTATTGGACTACAAACAACTTAGCGAATAAACACGATAAAACGTATGGTAAGCGTCCATGGTGAGTCTGTTTGAGAATGACCTAAATGTTTGTGTCATGTTAATTACTTTAACAAGTTTTGTATGATTGTTATTTACTAGTGTTTGTGCTACTTTCTTAAGATGCCAAGTTCGTGTGGTTTGTAATTATTCGTTTTATATAAATTGGGTGGTATAAACCAGTGAACGTTCTATAACTATTTGGCAAGATCGATTCAACAACCAGACGAATGTCAACTCTTCCAAGTGATATCAGCTATTTACTGACTCTTAGTAATTCACGCACACGTTTTCTCATCCTGCTGGGATTCGTTAAACCCAGTGATTCCGTTCAGTCCTTGGTGAGGTGTGCTGTAATATATATATATATATATATATATATATATATAAATAAGAGTGAGAATAATCCTGCCTTAAAGCAATACTTTGCACTTTGAAGGTTGAAAACGTACTCCATACGAGCCAACCTCGTCAATAGTCCTGTTTATTGTCATTTCCATCCTTGGTCAGTATCCCTGGGTGCAATGGCTTGAGCTACCGTTGGTCTTGTCTATGGTTCAAGAGGTTGCAGAGTAATAAATAAGTATAGATGTAAAGCAAAGAAAGGGAACAAAGAAAACAGACGCGCAAAAACAATCAGGCTTCACTGAAAATAATTCAACAACTCTGCAGATAAAAACTGGCTAATGACTTCAGCAAACTGCCGTGCCAGAGCTTGTTTCCAACCAGCTGTGTAGATGATTGCGAACTCCCCGATCGGGCGGACTGTATCTACCAAACTTTCTCAGCAGGATCATCAAGGATTTCATAGTCTGTGAACAAGTCATCGTTCGGTCGCATTGCGACTCTCAAACGTCAGCAGCTGAAATGGACAACGCGCGATGTCGCAGACATCCCGTCGACATATGGAGATCATAGCCGAACCGGCGAACACTGTGCATTTTCACCATATTGGTTGTCGGACTCGAACTTGCGCATTTCGTAAATACGTGCTGACCGACTGTCTCATTGCCAATGCAGTCAATCCATCTGACTAACTAACTGGCGGAAACAACTGTGATTGATTGTCGACAGTTTGTGTGCATCTTCCGCACGAATGAACCAAGTATTTGATCAAGACGGGGCACAACCTGTTCATCGTGGTTTACGTGTCTTCGGCGGACTGCACAGACAAAGCAATTTTATCCGCTTACTTCGATCCGCTTGTAAACGTGGACGCTTTTAGATATTTGTCAGCTTGTAATATTGCTCATAAGATATCATCAAAGGTAACAAGAGCACATTCTGTCTTCGCTAGCCTACATCATCTTTGGCGTCGAAAAGACGTCCAGTCGTTATTGAAGAAACGGTACACAATGTTTGCACGTATTCTGTTCTGCTCTGTGGTTCAGCGAATTAGCCTGTTTGCGATGATAATGTCGATGGAATTGTATTTGACCATCGTTGTCTCCGCCAGTTAGCCCACATTAAGTGGACTGATCGCGCGGGCAATACGGCAGTTCGCCGGTGCGTGTTCCCTAACACCCGGGATACGCGATCAAGTGGTGAACTAATCACGTCGTACGGTCTGCAGTGTCAGCTGAGCATTTATCAAACCGAGCATTACATGGTGAGGTCGTCAACAGTTAGATAAAACCGGGCAGTGGTCGAGAAACGACATGATAACGAAATATAAGGACCCTGACTGTTTCGTTGGGCTAAGTGGGCATGAGTAGCCTGATCGGTTAGGATTCTTATGTTCAATCACATCGTTAGTTAGAAACGCTATCCGAGGTAACAGTATGTCGCAGTCAGGGGCATATTTACCGACATATCACGTTTAGTTTTCTTGCTTAATCTTCTCCTCTCAATCTTTAACTCTTTTAGAAAAGTTTTTTTCATTTACTCCATTCACATTACCGTTGCGGTGAGCGGCAGTTCGATCCACCATACCTTCTGCTCAAGTTCATCGCCGTTGTGAATGAATGAATGAATGAGTATGTACACCGGTTACGGCACGCAGTCAACGTGCTTTTTGTCGAAGCGCAAGCCCACAGTAGCAAGAAACGAAGTGACTCATTGTTAGCTTGGAAAAAAGGAGTGAAGACAGTCAGTTCTATGCCAGAAATTGTGGGTCTGATTGTGTCCGAAGTTTGTGGTCTAGCGATTCACCCGGCCTGCGATTGGAACATTATGGACAATGGCCGCTAAAAGGATCTGATAATTGCTTATGTTATAGTTCTTTGAATGAGTTTTCTGTGAAGTAAGGACATTCGAGTAATCGGCACAGTGGAATCAGTAAGAAAACTGTTTTGTAAACGCCGCCTCACCCCCATTACTTTTTTTCAGGACAGTCTGAAATTTGTTACTTCAATCTTTTCCCCTCGTTAGTTTCATGTGAATAAAGCAGTTAAAAAACAGTATCAATCACCGACGTATTATTGTTGGCGACAACAATAATAGTGACAATCTAAATAATAACAGTAATAATAATAGCAACAATACAAAGAATATTGTTGTTTACACAAGTTCTTTCGTTTTACGTTAGTCATCGTCTCAGTGGTTCCCAACAAATCTGGATTGTCACTTAGACAAATGCAGCGTAACTTTTCAAAATACTCACCGCACACTTCAACGAGTTAACGATTTTTAAACAACATTCGTCAGCTGTTTTGACAAGCATCAAACAATACCCAATCCATCCTTTTTCTGTCTACACAACCACAACAAGGGCTATGTTCGTACAAAACAGACAGTTCCCTTGCACCTCGTCCATTCCGACCAACACTTGAATGCAACTTGTATAATAACCATACTCACTGTCAAAAATCCCTTTAAAGTAAAAAGAGGGAACAGAATGTTTCAGAGAAGTACTGAGCTATTTGGAGCACATATGTATTCATGCCTGCCGCTCCTGTGGTAACACAACTTACCGTAATTCCTCCTGTTTTGCCTCGTTTCTTCAGTGCCGTAATGATTACTGATGACTTTATTAGTGTGCCGAATATTTATTTCAACTCCGCCTTGACTAGCTGGACTTTGACGAACGTTGCCCCAACCGTAGACTTCATTAGTCCACATGCAGCATGTGACAAATAGATGATCTCCTGCAGATTATTCGTTTGTCCCAAACGAATTCCTTCCCCAAATGTCAATATTGAACAGTGGTAGAATGTAGTAGAATGTAATATAATTATCCATCCACGTCTGTCAAGCTGTTTTGAAACCAAAATTTGAAACGGCTCCATCCACTAAGCCTCAGTGAACAAATACAGACACAAAGCCGGGCCACACTGAACTGACTCACTGACTGTCGACATTCGGCTAAGTATTCAAACCCAGC